>JAIUZE010071879.1:0-11643 GCA_022085475.1 Heliosperma pusillum | reverse complement strand
TAATGATGGTACTTCGTACCATGGTCGAATGTATGTTCCGAGAAGTGCCGAGTTGAGAAAGAGGATACTTGATGAAGCTCACCTTTCTCCTTATTCTATTCATCCTGGCGGCGACAAAATGTATAAAGATTTGAGACCACAGTTTTGGTGGCCTAGGATGAAGATTGAAGTAAAGGAGTATGTTAGTAGATGTCTTACTTGTCAAAGGGTGAAGATTGATCATCAAAGACCCGGAGGTTTGCTGCAACCTTTGGAAATTCCACTGTGGAAATGGGAGTCTATTTCTATGGACTTCGTGATGTCTTTACCTAGAACTTCTAGTGGAAAGAATGCCATCTGGGTTATTGTAGACCGTCTAACCAAGTGTGCCAGATTTGTACCTATCAGGGAAACTTGGAGTATAGATGTCTTAGCCGATGCCTATGTGAAGGAGATAGTACGTTACCATGGAGTTCCTAAAGATATAGTTTCAGATCGTGATCCGAGATTCAGTTCACGATTCTGGACAGCCTTACAAGAAGCCATGGGTAGTAAATTGTTGATGAGCACAGCATTTCATGCCGCTACTGATGGTCAAACTGAGAGAACGATCCAGACTTTGGAAGATCTTCTACGGTCTTGTGCTTTGGACTTTCATGCTTCTTGGGAGAAGAGTTTGCCTTTGGTGGAATTTTCTTATAACAACAGTTATCATGCTTCTATCAAGATGTCACCATACGAGGCTTTATACGGTAGGAAGTGCCGTAGTCATGTTTGTTGGGATCAAGTACAAGATGATCATATGTTGAGTCCCGACATTGTTACTGAAACGATCGATCAAGTTCAAGTCATTCGTGAACGAATGAAAGCCGCTCAAGATAGACAGAAATCCTATGCCGATGTTCGTCGACGACCGCTTGGATTTGATGTGGATGACCGTGTATTTCTTAAAGTGTCACCTATGAAGGGAGTGAAACGGTTTGGAGTGAAAGGAAAGTTGAGTCCTAAATATATTGGAACGTTTCGTGTGCTTCAAAGAGTTGGTCCTGTTGCTTATCGTCTGGAATTGCCTCCGAACTTGAGCAAAGTTCATGATGTGTTCCATGTTTCGCAATTGAAGAAGTATATCAGTGATCCGAGTCCTATTATTCAAGAAGAAGTGTTGGACTTGGAACCTAATTTGGCTTTGGAAGAAAGGCCGATTCGTATACTTGAAAGGGCTAACAAACAACTCCGAAACAAGGTGGTGGCCTTAGTTCGTGTCCTTTGGCGTTGTGGAAACGTCGAACCAGCAAACTTGGGAACACGAAGCTAAAATATTAGCTAAATATCCCGAGCTCTTTGCTTGAGGTAAATTTCCTTCTTTCTTTCCTCTTCCTATTCGATTTAACCGTTCGAAGATGCCGTTCCTTCTACCGATATTCGTGACTGCTGACGAGAACCTGCCGTTCCGTAGATAAGACCCCGTATTTTTATTACAAATATATTTTTTAACAGTTTTGAAATAGACCTACATATATGTTACGTTCCTTCTTCTAAGTTTCGAGGACGAAACTTTTTAACAGGAGGGGTGATTGTAACAACCCGAAAAGTACCCAATTTGCTTAAGCAATAGCTTATGGATACTTTTCAGTAGAACTTAAGTTTTTAATATAGGAATTTTTGTTCCGAGTCGTATTTTGAAATTCCGCGTTCGTATTTGGAATTTTTGAGAGATTTCATGAAAAGACCGTTTTTGGTCATCTTTGACTTTTCTTGACTTTTAAACCGTCTTTGACTTTTTCTTGAATTTTTAAAGTCGTCATTTTACTTTTTCTGGCTTTTAAAAGTCGTCTTAAACTTTTTCTGAAATTTTAAGTCATTTTTGACTTTTCCCGACTTTTTTAGTCGATTTTGACTTTCGTTGACTTTTCCCGATGTTCTCTGCGATTTGAAGACCGAAATTTATTTAAAAAAATTATATTTTTGATTTATTTTTATTTATATTTATTATGATTTATCATAATTTAATATAATTATTTTGAATTTATTTGGAATTTAAAGAATAACTTATACGGTTTTTAATCGAAAGTCATTTAACTATTCCCGACGCATCGTAAAGCGCGCAACAAAATCGAAACTCGACTTTGGCATGAGTCACACGTTGATGTCATCGCTTTCCACTCACCATTAGATATTTTATTTATTTTGATTAAAATAATCAAAATATCTAGATATTTACTTACTTTATCGATCCGTCAACGAAGATTACGCAAATCGAGCAAAAACAGACCGAATCCTCACCATGCCACCCGGTCCATTTAGTCCTCTAATAGGGCTTGATATTTCATTACTTTTGATTATAATATTATAATATCTAGATATTATTTCACTTTATCGATCAATTAACGAAAATTACGCAAAACGCTCGAAATCAGACCGATTCTTCACCATACCACACGGCTCAAAAAGTCCTCTACTAGCCTTGATATTTTCATTACTTTTGAGTAATATATCATAATATCTTGATATTAACTTTATCGTAAATTATATTTAATCATTTACCGTAAAATAATTATTAAACGCGAGTCAATTACGGAACAACAATTTTAAAACTCAACACCTTTAGTTGTCTATAAACTCACGTCCAACTCCACTCCACTTTACTCACAAACACCTTTTCACTTTTCAACAAATCAAATAAAGATCAAAATATCACTTTCTTTAATCGTTCTTCGTGTTCTTCATCGTTCATCAATTGTTCTTCATAGTTCTTGAGCAAAACCTCCATAAATCCTTCATTTCTTAATTAAATCCTTCCTAATTTATATTTCTAGGATCTCCTCTTCGCTCTCCATCTTCTAGTACGTTTTAAATTCAATTCCGTCAAGATCGTTTTCAACACTTTAATTATGAGAAATTGAGTTTAAGTTCTAATAATTGTTTTTCTTGTTATTTCTTATAGGGGAAGAGTTTGAAGACGAATTTGGGGACTCTTATATTTTGGGTGAAGACTAGTAGAAGGGTTTTCTTAATTATTACTTCTTATTATTTTGTGCTAAGTGGGTTTTGCTAGCTAAGGTAACGATTCCGTTTTACTCGACGAATTAATGTCACATAGGTTTTAGTTTATGTTCATATTATGGTTATTTAGGATTTGAGTTAGTAATATAGCCTTTAGTTTTATTTATTTGGATTTTGGTTCATATTTATTTTTGGTTCATGTTTTTATGATTTAAGGATTTTTAGCTAGTAATATGTTAAGTAGTGGTTATTATGTTGTTTTATGATTCTTGATGATTTTTATGTTTTATGGAATTATTATGTGGTTTTATGATTCTTGATGATTATTATGTTTTATGAAATTTTTATGATAATTTAATGTTCTTGATGATTTTTAAGTTGTAGGAAATTTTTATGTTGATTTAATGTTCTTGAAGAATTTTTATGATTCTTACTAAGTTATGATTTTTAAGTTGTTTAGGAAATTTTAACAAGTTTAATGTTCTTGATGAATTTTGATGATTTTTAACAAGTTATGATTTTTATGTGGTTTAGGAAATTTTAACAAGTTTGTTGTTCTTGATGAATTTGTGATGATTTTTAACAAGTTATGATTTTTATGTTGTTTATGAAATTTTAACAAGTTTGTTGTTCTTGATGAATTTGTGATGATTTTTAACAAGTTATGATTTTTATGTTGTTTATGAAATTTTAACAAGTTTAGTGTTCTTGACAAATTTTGATGATTTTTAATAAGTTATGATTTTGTATGATGATTGTTAAAATGGTTGTTTGATGATTAAAAACAAGTTTGGAATTGATTTGGTGTGTTTGATGATGGAACCGAGAAAGGGGCAAGAACCGGGTCCAACCCGGACCGGTCCAGGCCGGTTCAGACCCGGTCTGGGTTGGTCAAGGTGGGTCCGGGTTTTGGTCTTTGGGTTGTGTCGATGTTTGATTGTTTAATTGTTGTTTGACGGGTTTTTAAATATGTTAAAGCATGCGGGAATTTTTAGGAAACGGTTTTAATGAAAGTTGTAAAAATCTGCCATTTTGAGCCAAAACAGGCCGTGGGCCCATCCAGGCCCATATTGGGTCCGGCCCATTTCAGCCCGTGGGTCCCACCTTGGGCCTCGTGACGGTTTTTGAGTTATCGTCATTTTTATCGCGTTTTGTAATAATTAGCAAGCGAGAAATATTAATAAGTAAAATATTTAATTAAAAAGGTTTTCATTAAATTATTATTGCTCACATGTTAGAAATTATAGGACGAGATCGTAGTTAACTTTAATCTCTTGTTTAAGAAAACGGGTTTTTGGTCTTTGTTTGTATGTTAATGTAATATGTAATTCATATGGTAGAAGTAGTAATTAACCATAACATGAGATGAATATGTTGATTTTATGTCTATGTGATAAAGACTATGCTTCTAGCCGGTTTGATCCAACGGGTTTGGTCAAACTAAGATCTAGTCAGCCCCGATTTGACTGATGACCCGTCGCGGGACTCGGGTCGGGGATTTGTCTTCAAGTATGGTTGTATTTAATTATTGAATTAGCCTTAGTAGATATAAGGCGATATGATATTTGATTACTATTTATATGCAATTAGTCACATGATAGGATGTTTTTCCGTGACTGATTTATTATATGGTTGGTGTCGTGTTGACTAAGTACCCATAGAGAATTATGGATATATGGCGTCTTGACCATTCTAATTCTAAATGAGTATCTTGGACCATGACATTGATAGGTCCGTACTGTCTTTAACGAGTATATAGTTCGCCGCTTGATAGCTTTTGTGTCTCGGCTTGGTGGGGTTATATCCAAGTCGGGGCATGGCTGCCTGATCCGTTTTGGGACTGGAGTCAGCTTAAGTACTAGCCATCTCTGCTTAGGGGGTCGCCTAGTAGAGTTTCTCATAGACGGTTATGTCATGGGACGGGGAACGGAATAGCTGTTGGCGCTAGGTCTGATCAGTCTAGGACTAGGATGTTTTCCTACCTTGTGGTATAGCCTCGAGTTACAGAAGTCTTCTATCGACTGTTCTAAGAACTTATGCCTGTTTGTAGAAGTCTTGGTCTTTCATGTTTGTATGATTCTATGAGTTCTAGAAGGTGAGATGCAAGCCGGCTAGGATTGATAGAGTTTGGATTACCGATTGTTAACTGATTCACATGATTACGTGTTGATTAGGGTTTGAGTGTATCAGGGCCATGTTAATTGGTAACCGCTGAGCCAGCATACCAGCTTCCCTACCTCGAGTTATATTTTATTATCGAATTCACATGATAGCTTTCATATGATAGGTTATATGTTAGTTAACTGTTTCATAACATGAAAACCATATCATATATGTTAAGGTTTTGTATTTTCTATATACATTGCTTTTATGTTTTTCATGTGTCATTAAACTCGACATTTCGTGGCTGGGAGAACTCGGAGTTACTCCCCACTGACTGTGGCTTCCGTGTTTATATTTAATGCGGTCGAACAGGTGGTGAATGCATATTTTGGGTACATGGACGAGCTAGCGAGTGAAGTATTACCTTGGACCTATATTCGGTTCATAGTTTGTATATTATTATACACTAGTTTATTTCCGTATTTATACGGGAGATATGTCTCCCGTCTCGTAGATTTATTTTGTATAATAGTATTTTCGTTTTGTAATGACCTTTTTATGTTATGACACCTTCGTATTGTATTCTCGTATTTCTTTTATGTATTAAATAATTTTTTTTCTTTCCGCAAATTTGAGGGTGTCACAACTAAGATGGTTAGTCTCAACAACCATTCATTTAACAATGAAATTCAAACATAGGAAAATGGAATTAAATAGAGAAGGAAGGATTAAAAAGGTCTTACAATGCTAAAAGGAAAGAACTTGTTCAAATTACACTAAGCAAAAGATGATTAGCTACCCATAGTCTTCATATTACAACCAATTTCTAAGTAAAAACCCCTTTTTTCCCTTGTTTTCCTTCTTGACTTTCGTTGACCCAAGGATATTTGACCCCGCCTTGACTTCCATTGACCCATTGGGCTTGGTCTTCATACCTTGGTGATTCATTGCTAGCCCACTCAAATTTCCGGGTTTTTGGGTCTCGGGTTTTCGGGTTTGACTTTCATTGACTTTCGGGATTTGACTCTCAAAATTGACTTAAAGTACTAAATACTAACATTATTACAAAAACTAAAATTAACATAAAACAAAGCTAATGACCCGTAAAAAGTAGAACGAAAGACTCTAAAAATTACTACTAGACACGACAATATTTGACGTTGTCACTTGAGTTGCAATTCCGCAATTGGGAATCCGTGTTATATGAAAGGGTGGATGAATTGGGTTGTATTCGATTTATCAAATCTAGGTGTACCTTACTTTGATGATTGTGGTACGATGGTCTCTTGTAAGAGACCTTTGTTTGGGATGAGTTGCTTTACAATTTTGTGGATTAAACCTTAAACCTTTACTCGTGCCATCATCCCTTTCCATTTCCATTCTTGAATGTTTTTGTCAAGATTGATCTTTAAGAAATCGCATGCTCGTATCTTATTTCTTACTCAGAAATCTTTATACCTCTGCTATCTGTTTTGTCTCTTCCTTGACCTCGTTGTTTTCAAGCGTTCCTCTCTTATAATCTCGTGCTTGAATTATTCTCGGGTTCTCCTTGAGTTTCCGTATCGTCTCCTATCTCGTTGCTCCTTCATCTTTTCTCTAGTGGATTGGATATCCCTTTGTAAGGCTCAGAGAGTAAGTGTAATGTATTTTGGAATTCTTTAGTTAGAATATGTGTCTTTGGATTGAGCAAATTTCATGATGTATTACATCATGGGAAATAGGACTTAAGCTCTAGGATGAATCCTAATAGTGATAATGTATCCTCTCTTAGTGGTTTTAGATTTGGAGCTTGGTATTGTAGTGTCATTTTGAGAATTGAGTTGATCATGATAATAGTTCGTTGTTGTTGGGTATTATAGCGGTTGCTTGGTATGTCATTTGGGAATTTGATGTCTCTAATTGATGGATTCTAAAGGAGACTTTGCTTTAGGGTAATTAAGCCGGTACCCAAGGATTGAGGAGTATTGTCGTAAATGAAAATCGATTCATATTGAGTTTTAGATGAACTAGATGATTTGAATGGTTGTCTGATTGCCAAGTAATTGGCCATTTGTGGTTTGGAGTTAGTAATTCTCTTTTATTCTTAAGGAATCATAGTTCGAGATTGAGAAATGTTCGTTGCAAGCTTTGGATAGTGAGTGCTCGGTTATTATGGAATATAGAGTTAGAATGGTGAACTCATTTATCTTGAGGATTATAATCACCATAGTTTGCTAATGTGACAATTTATATTTGAGGCTTCGAGCGTAGTAATGATCGAATTAAGGATGTTATGGCGTATTAAAGAATCCTTATAGCGATAATAGATTGTGGATTTTCCTTTGTCGTGAGACTTTGGATGTGGCTAGTTGAATCTTAGATAATTATGTTTGTTGCTTTGATTGTGTTTTGACTTTCGAAGATGAGAAAGTTCATTGCAAATTTAGGATAATGAGTTTGAAGTAAATTGGATTAAAGGATTTCATGGTAAGTCCTTTACTTTGTGGTTGTTAGCGATCATGCTTCCATAGATAAATATTTTGTTGGTAGTTTCTAGTAAGAGTTTTGATGGAGCTAAGAAGATTAGAGTGCGTAATAAATCTTTCATGTGGATTGTTAGTTGTGGAGTTCTACCGTGCCGATGGACCTTAGTAGATTCTAATTGGATTCGAATAATTGGGATTTGTTACTCGAAGTTTCAGGATTTTGAAATATTTTTGTAAGAATTCTGATGATTGAAAATGATGAGTTGCAAATTGGGTAAATTGCATTCTCTTGAGGATTAGAGTATCAGTAGAGTTAGTACTATCGAGTTCTTGTAGATCTTCGTGCCGACTTCATCGTGATCTTCTTATCCCTAAGAGTTCGATTTGTTTCGTTTTTGCGTGTTTTGTATATATTTTGTTATCGTGATTTGTGAACTTTATGTTCGAGTCGCTCTATGTACGTGTAATGTCGTGTTATTTTGACTTTATCTTTGAGAAAACCTTCGAATTTCCATATTGCTTTCCTAATTTAACTTTTCAAAGAAGTCTAAAGAGGGTTTTTGTACCTCCTTTTTAGAGAAAATAGATTTCTTTCGCTTTTATATTTGGATTTTGCGTTTGGTTGGATGTTTGCACTTGTTATTGGAGACGTCTGATAACTAGTCCTGCACTTACTAACGTTGTTTTGAATTTCGATTTCACTAATTCGACATTGATTTGATTTTGGATAATTAGAGTTCTCGTTCGCGACGGGCACTCTTGTGATTCGTAAATAAAGTTTCGCTCTTATGAAAATTCTCCTTAAACCCTTTTCGAGAAGAACCTCGTTTCATAAATGTTTCCTTGTAAAAGCTTTCTTGTTAATTTTTAAAACCGATTCTTGTCCTTGATACTTTTGTTTTCTACTCTCAAGTTTCGAGGACGAAACTTTTTAAAAGTTGGGGTGATTGTAACACCCGGAAATGTACCCTATTTTTCTAGTGAAAATATTTTACGGATACGTTTCAGCAAATTTAAGTTTTAATATAGAATTTTATGTTCCGAGTCGAATTTAGAATTTCCGAATTCGTATTTGGAATTTCCGCGAGATTCCATGAGAATCCCGTCCTAAGGCGAGTTTGACTTTCGTTGACTTTTTCCCTCATATACTCCCTTCCTCACCCTAAACCTAATTCATTTCCCACAACTCAAATTCATTTCTTCTTCTCTAAGAAACCCAAAACCTTGCCTCCATTTTCATCCATCTGCGAATCATCGCTACGCCTTCATTTCTTGTTCAAATTCACGTAAGTTCGTCTTATTCTTCCCTTCTTATCTTCCTCTATCCGTATTGGTAATAAAATTACCGTCTTTCTCGTTTTTAAATTATCCGTCTTTCTCAAGGTGAATGATATTCATCTTTTATTATCTAATTGTATGTAGGTGGAGACTAGGAAGGTTTAGAAACCGTTTAAAGACGCGAAAAGGTAACGATGAAGGGTTACTCGATATCATTTACGTGTTTTATGTGATTTCTAGGATAGAAACCGTATTTAGATTATGGTTAGTATGCTTAGGATTTGTGTTGTTGTGGTTGGTTGTTGTTAGTTGTTAATTGATATGAGAATTGATGAATTGTGATGATAGATGATACTTGTGTTATGCCTTAAGTGAAATTGTGGAGATTGTGTGACTCATACCTGTCCGAATAGGACGCAGGCTGCGTCGTGGTGACGCAGGCTGCGTCACACGCTGCCAACAGAAATTTTCCTGCACTGACCCCTTTTCGTAAAATGATCATATCTCCTTCGTTACTTGCTTGTTTTTGGCGTGTGACATCTCGTTGTAACCGTAAGAGGTTAAGCTATCACCTGCATTTAAAATTTCTGCATTTTCATGTCTAGAACTCTAGTTATGACCGTTTAAAGTGGACCCTTGTTTTCGTTGGTTTCCAAACAACGTTGTTTTGGAGAGGTGATATATGTTTTTATTCATTATGCTTCATAAACTTGTTCTAATGCTTATGTATCATGTATTGAATCATGTTTATCATATTTAAACTTATATGATTCCCTATTCTCATGTTTTGTGACGGTTTTTGGTATGTTCCCACTTTGAGTCGGTTTTTACAAATGAGTCGGTTTGAGCACTATTTTGTATTGTATTCTCATTCCCTTGGCTACCTTCCCGTTCGTAAGGCTGGAATGTCGGAACGGAGAGCTATCCTACTGCTTAATTGCATGTGTTAGTGGGCATACGACGACGTTGTTGGGAGTTGAACGCTATGCGTTGTTCGACCCGGCCGTCAAATGTTGTGTACTTGCGAGGTGGTGTTATTTGCATGTAGCGTACCGCATGTTATAAGGCTTGAGCTCGTTTTCCGCCTCTTTCGTGAATTGATCTACCGAATTTTGGGGTACTCGGCATCTATGATTGACCGAGTCTTGGATGGGAACGTCTTACCACATGTCGAATCGGGAAACGTCTTATCCCGAGAGTCTGGCCAGGTTTAGACTAGGACCGTATTATTATCGTCGTCCTACCAGGAGGAAATTAGTCTACATATACGAAATGTAGCATCGTGTATGCGTTCAGGGAAATGTCTTATCTCGTGGATGCCTTTTAATCATACTTGCCATGTACACGGTGCTAGTGCGTTTCATTTACCGTGAGAGATGTCGTCTTTGTGTCGTTGTCTTTGAATGCGTGATTTCATGATTTTATTCATGGTCATTGCATGACTTGGCATCGTCAATGTATTGGTACGTTTGAATGGATGATAATATGATGGATTTATTGTGATCATCTGACGTGCTAAAACACGGTGTCGTTAATTCCGCAAATTAGCTAGGCCAAATAACAATTTATAAAACCGAATCTAGACTCAAACCAACCTAAATAAAAAGGGTAGTAAGGGTAAGAAAAGGATCGAACCCAAGGGAAAGCGGTATTAGCTAAAATAATCTAATCTAGACTCTTGCAAAATAACAATTAACAAAACTCATGGATCTAATCACAAATTAAAGCACTAATTACTAATTAAGACACTAATTAAAACAAAGACTTAAATTAATTACAAACTATGATATTCACAATGGAAAACATGTAGGAAAACATAAATGGGGGAGTTTGGGTAAAAAGATGAGTTAACATGAAATATGGAAATCTAGCTTAGGCACTAGCACAAACACCTTCAATGCAAGTAATCAAATATGTGAGAAAATACTTAGTGTAATTATCCCAAGTAACACAACAATTAGCAAAGATGACTCCTTTCTTCCTCTCTTCTCATTTATCTAATACCAACTCCTAAGAAATAGTCAACATGAATTAAACCACCCAAAATTGACCCTTTACACCTAAATCCACACTTATTAAAACATAAGCATAAACAAAGGAGTAAGCTTTTCAACATTAAACCATGTAAAAATCACACAACATACAATTTATTTCTCAAAAGACTCAAACTTTTAAACCAAAGATGAAACCTTTCAAGTCTACTTCATACATTCAAGCATAGGGTGACAAGTCCTACCAAGAACAAGCATTTATCAAGTAAACAAAATGTCAAGCTAGTCAAACCAAACATTCATTCACTCAACATAAAAGATTAACATAAACAAATTGCATTAAATAAGGAAGAAGAGGATTATAGAGTCATACAATGCTAAAGGTGTGAACTTGTTCAAATTACACCAAGTAATGAAAAGATTAGCTACCCATAGTCTTCATATTACAACCAATTTCTAAATAAAACCAAATTACAAGAGCCAAAGTTAAAGAATAAAGTAGAGAAATTCTAAGGAAAATATGATGTTTCAATGTTGTATATTTGGCCCCCTTCTCTCTCTTCAGTTTTCTTCTTATATACCCTTGGTCCGCAAACCTAGGGGCCTTGAAAGGAGGGCTTCCAAAAGACAAGACGAGAAAATGAAGAAATCCCGTGCTGAGAAAGGACGCAGGCTGCGTCCTACGACGCAGGCTGCGTCGTGCTGACGCAGGCTTCGTCGTGATGACGCAGGCTGCGTCGTGATGACGCAGGCTGCGTCGAGCACTGCCCGTTTTTCCCTTGCTTTCCTTCTTGACTTTCGTTGACCCATGGACTTTTTGGCCC
>JAIUZE010071878.1:0-24652 GCA_022085475.1 Heliosperma pusillum | reverse complement strand
TCTATGGCTTAGCTAGCTCTCTCTTTTGGATGTCCATGCAACAAAACCCGGGCTACCCTTTTCCTTACACCCAAGCAACCCTTGATGAAGGCATGGAGCGAAGAAGGCGGATTAGAGAAGAAAGGGATAGGAGGAGAAACCGAGGAGGTGCCTCGGGGTCTTCTCCTTTCGACAATTGATGAGGTAACATTATCTTTCTCTCCTACAATGAGGACATTGTATATTCTAAGTGTGGGGGAGAAGATTGTACATAGTTAGTTTTGTTTTGATGCATTTTAGTGTGTTTGTTTTTATTTTGAAAAAAAAAAAAAAAAGGAAAAAAAAGAAAAAAATTGAAAATCCCGGCTAGGTGAAAACCCACAAGGGTGGGCACCTAGGCAAGATTGGAAAGGTGGCCGAGGACGGAATGAAAATCCGAAAGGGCATTCCGGGTAAAATGAAGAATCGAGTTGCGAGCCACCAATGAGAGGAAAGGAAAAGCTAAGGTGAAAACCAGAAAGGGCACCTTAGGCAAAATGAGGGATTTTCAAGAAAAAAAATGAAAAAATGAAAAAATGAAAAAAAATTTGAGCATGATTCTTCCTATGATGGGAATATTTGGAGAAATAAGAAGGGAGTGATAAGGAGGAAATTTGGAAGGAGGCTAGTTTAGGACCCTTTTATTTTTATTTTTGAGTCACAAAACTTTGTTTCAAATTGGTGGATTGTTTTGGTGGTTGCTTGGTTGTGCAAATTGTGAAGTTTGGGGCCAACCAAGTAACCATGATTTGCATTAGTGGAGTAATAAGGGGGTGATATAAGGAGTGGATTTGTATGGAGGTTGTTGAGAAAGACCATCTCGCTATGCCTTGGGATAAGGCAAAGATGGTCATACTACTTTATTTGGAGCTATAAGGAGGGAGGAATTGAGTTGAGTCGGAGTAGGTGGCATGTCGTGTCCTTAGTCTTGAGGGATGATATAAGGAGGGGGAGTGAGAGAAGAGTGTCACAAGAATTGAGTCTTTTTTTATTTTGTTTTTGTCATTGGTGGATTGTTTAAGAGGGAGTATAAGAAGGGTGTAGTGAGGGAAGAGAGCTCAATACCTACACACACACTTTGTTGGGCTCGTGTCTTTTGTGCTAATCTCGAGTTTACTCGGGACGAGTAAAAGTCCAAGTGTGGGGGTGTTTGACAACGTCAAATATTGTCGTGTCTAGTAGTAGTTTTTAGAGTCTTTCGCTCTACTTTTTACGGGTCATTAGTTTTATTTTATGTTAATTTTAGTTTTTGTAATAATGATAGTATTTAGTACTTTAACTCAATTTTGAGAGTTAAATTCCGTAAAGTCAATAAAAGTCAAACCCGAAAACCCGAGACCCAAAACCCGGAAATTTTAAATGGGCTAGCAATGAATCATCAAGGTATGAAGACCAAGCCCATTGGGTCAATGGAAGTCAAGGCGGGGTCAATATCCATGGGGTCAACGAAAGTCAAGAAGGAAAACAAGGCAAAAGTTGGGCAGTGCTCGACGCAGCCTGCGTCGTAGGACGCAGCCTGCGTCATCTCTCAGCACGGGTTTTTTCTCATTTTCTCGTCTTGTCTTTTGGAAGCCCACCTTTCAAGGCCCCTAGGTTTGCGGACCAAGGGTATAAAAGAAGATTTCTGAAGAGAGGCAAGGGCATCAAGCATCCAACATACAACATCATATTTTTCCTAGCATTTTCTCTACTTTGTTCTTCAAGTTTGGCTTTTGTAATGGGTTTTTGCTTAGAAATGGGTTGTAATATGAAGACTATGGGTAGCTAATCTTCTTTTGCTTAGTGTAATTTGAACAAGTTCTTCCCTTTTAGCATTGTAAGACCTTTTTAATCCTTCCTTCTCTATTTAATTCCATTTTCCTTGTTTGAATTTCCTTGTTGAATGAATTGTTGTTAAGACTAACCATCTTAGTAATTGTTTGTTTGATTAAATTGCTTTGTCTTGATGAATTTGGTTGATTTGTCTTGATATTTGTTGAAGCAACTTGAAAGTTTGTAACTTTGGTTTAAAAGTTGGAACCTTTTTATTGGAATTTGGATTATTGTGTGTTTAGGACATGGTTTAATGTTTTATTACATGATTCTAGCATGCTTCTTTGGTTTTGTGCTTAAAGCTTGCATCTTTATTTATGCTTATGTCTTAATAAGTATGGGTTTAGTTGTATTGAGTCATTTATGGATGGTTTAATTAATTGGTGGCTAGTTTTTAGAAGTTTGTAGTAGATAATTAGAGAAAGGAAGGAAAGGAGGGATCTTTACTTTGTTAATTGTGGGGGAACTTGGGATAATTGCACTAAGTTATTTATCCATATTTGAATCTTTGAGTATTTAGTTGTTGTTAGTAATTTTAGACTTGATTATCAATTCTCATGAAAAACTTTCTCCATTTGTGTTTTTCCTACATGTTTCCCATTGTGAATATCATAGTTTGTAAGTAATTCAAGTTTTTTTGTTTCAATTAGTGTTTTAATTTGTGGTTAGATTAATTAATTTGTTAAATCGGTTTTTAGCAAGAGTATAGATTAGATTTTTAGCAATCATCGCCTTCCCTTGGGTTCGATCCTTGTCTTACCCTTACTACCCTTTTACTTAGGTTGGTTTGAGTCTAGATTTGGCTTTATAAATTGTTATTTGATTTAGCTAATTTGCGGATTTAACGACACCGTAAAAAAAAGCATCGTCAGGTCCGGTCTCCGGGTCCCAAAAAATATGGTGACCGTTCTTCGGTCCGGTCCGGTCCATACTTAAAAAAAATTAAATTTTCCCTTTAAAAGAAGGACCGGTCTGGTCCAAACCCGGAAAAAACCAGACCTTAAGGGTTCTGGTCCGGTCCGGTCCGGTCCCCCTTTTAACCGGTCCGGTCTCCGGTCTTGGAATATGTGGTTATCCGGTCCGCGGGTTTATCCGGTCCGGTCCGGTTCTGGACCGGTGAACACCCCTAGCCGCCGGCTACCCGGCTGGCAGTACAAGAATGTCAAACAACACCAAAAATACAGGAATGTCCCAGCCGGTGGGTGTGACCGGCCGCCGGCTACCTGGCTGGGAACACATTGCTTAAGGGAGAAAAGAAGGAAAAATGGGGAAGAGGGAGTCTCAGCCGGTCGGCCGGCTGCCGGGTGGCTGGCTGGGACTCACATGTTACCAAAAGCTACAATTTTATAAGGGGTGTCCCAGCTGGTCGGCCGGCTGGGAACTACACGTACAATACCAGAAATTCACAAAGTAGCAATTTTACTTCAGCCGCGTTCCCAGTCAATGGCCGGCTGGGACTACAAACACACGAAATTCAACCACAACAACAACAAACACAATTTCATGGATACTCATCCAATTCCAACCACATTTACTAAAGTCAAACCACATTAAATGCATAATAATCGTCACTAAACATTGGGTAAATATCAATTAAAGCATTAAAACAGGCATTGATACCGAGTAACCCATCATCGTTACCTCTATTAGCACTTTGAATCCTCGATTCCCAAGCTACCCATCAATGTACACGAATCCCATGACCCAAAATCTTCAAAGTCCACCCTTTTTCCGACAAATAATGTAGTAGTAGTTCAAACCGAAATTTCTGGAAATCGGTCTTAAAATAAGGTTAAACGTTTCGATCTTTTATTGGCTAGAAAGAAAAAGGATGGTGAGAGGATTCCTAAACATTAAAAGGACTCGAAATCGTTAAGAAAAGAAGAAGTTATGCCCGTCTTAAGTTTATATCTGGAAAATGGGTTTTATAAAAAGTTGGAGGAAATGGATATTTTATGGTATCAAAATGAAGAGGAGGATGGGAGGAGAAGATTGAAATAAAATTCGTCGAGTTTCGTTGAGAGACGAAGAAATGACATCCGTCTTAAGTTTATAAAGGTATGAAGTTTTAATGTTGTTATTGGTTGTTTGAGGAAGGAGATGATGGTTGCTGGAAAATGAAGAGGGAGAAGGATGGTTAATGGGTTTTGTTTTGAGAAAAAGAATGATAGAAGACCCAAATTCATATCGGGAGGACTCACTTGGATTTTCGCGTAGAATCCGATTATGAACTCATAACGGACTGAAATGCGACGGTTTCTACCCAACTAAACTAAATTCTATTTAACATTAATTTAAAGCCACGAAATCATAAATTATCGACATAAAATATTTTAACTAATAAAACTAAAAGACGAATTTATAAAATATACGACTTTAATAAATTATTCATTATTATAAAATCTGGGGTGTTACAATCATCCCTCCTTTTAAAAATTTTCGCCCTCGAAACTTGAAAGTAGAAAACAAAAGTTAGAAGGACGGAAATTGGCTTCTCGAATTTGTCATCCAAAACATTTACAAGGAAATAATATTTTAAAAACAAGACATTTTTCCAAAAAATGGATATGAAAAGTTTTCGAAGGTGCTAGTCTCTTCCTGAGGAAGGAAATAGCTCTTGTCGTACAGAGAAGAACACTAACATTCCAAGGTAAAGATAAGATTAAAAATAAAATCGTACGTTGATAGGTGCAGAACTAGTTATTAGACGTCTCAAGTAACGAGTTTTAGCATCCGACCAAACGCAAAATCCAGAATAAGAGTAACATAAATCCATTTTCGTAAAATGAAAGTGGAAAAATTCATTTCTAAAACTCCTTTTAAAAAGGATAAATTTGAAACACAACATAAAAATTTGAAATTTTTCTCAAAGCGTGAACTCGAGACAAATAGACATTTCACACAAATAGAAGTAATTTTGAGCATCCAACTCACAATCATGGTAATAAAGATAAACACAACGGGTAAAATGAAACAAAAAGGCTTATCAAAAAGAATATGAGCGGAATTAATGACTAGGTCCAAAGAGCAGCCATTAGATAGAAGGCCAACTAGAAGGGCAATGACAGATGAAAGATATACAAAAATATGTTTAGTCCCGAAAGAGAGCATGACGAAATAAATACGAGATAAATGAACGGCAAAGCTTTCGCACAAAGAGGGAGAAAGCCTAAAAACTAAACACTCCATTCAAATACTAAAATCATCATGGTTAACGTTTCGGGCATTTATGCCAAACCCAAATTATAATCACATCATTCTAAGGGTTTTATCCATTTAACATCGCAAACATCGCTAATAAGCTAGTCCTCAAGAGAATGTAATTCATCTCGGTCATACCTTAATCGCTTCCAGTCATTAGAACCTACAAAACACTTGACAATCACCAAGTCAAACTACGAACCATATATCTAGTATCCAACTAGCATTAACTAATTAGGTCTATCGACAAGGGAAAATCCACAGTCAAATAATCCACATGAAAGATTCCTAAATATATTCGAACATCTTTAGCCCAATCAATTACTACACTCGAATCCACAAGCATCGATAATCATATCTAGAAAAGCATAATTACCACTAACCACAAGTTGAATGAGCTCACCATTCCAATTTTTCGATTCACATCACCTCAAGGCTTACTATCCACCACTTAAAGAAATATTTCATTCACAAACCACAAAATCTCATGAGAGAACAATTACAAACTCCAAATCATACATGGTTAAGCACATGGCGATGATACAACTATTCAAATCATTCAGCTCAACTATAACTCAAGATGCATCGATCTTCACTTATCAAAATATTCCTCGAAGTCTGGTCACAAGTCTTAACTACCAAAGTAAAGTCTCTTTTAGAATCCAACATTTAGAGACATCTAATTCCCAAATAATCTCCAAGACAACTATATGATAATAAACAAAACTGAACTATCATTCCAATAAACTTGAACTTCGAATTAACACCACCATATCAAACTCGAAAAACTAAAGCCACAAAGAGAGGATACATTATCACTATTAGGATCCATCCTAGAGCTTAAGTTCTATTTCCCATGATCAAATACAACATGAAATTTGCTCAATCCAATGGCACATATTCTAGATAAAGACTCCCAAAATACATTACATTGATTCTCTAAGCCAAACAAACGAGACATCCAAATCACTAGAGGAAAGATGAAGCAAAAATGAGTTAGGGAACGATAAGGAATCTCAAGGAGAACACGAGAATAATCAGGCACGAGCTTACGAGAGAGGAACGCTTAAAATAATGAGGTCATAAGCAAGAGACAAAGCAGATAGTAGAGTTATGAAGATATCCGAGTAAGAAAGAAGATACGACCATGCGATTTATTAAAGATCAATATTGACAAAAACATTCAAGAATGAAAATGAAAAGGGATAATGGCACAAGTAAAGGTTTAAGGTTTGATCCACAAAATTTCTCGTTTCAAACTTAGGGTGATAGCAAAGCAAGTCATCCCGATAATAAAGGTCAAACAAGGGACCATCGTACCACAAATCATCAAAGTAACGTACGCCTAAATTCGACAAATCGACTACAACCCAATTCATCCATCCTTTCATATAACACGGATTCCCAATTGCGGAAGTGCAACTCAAGCACAGTAACATTATCTTAACTCCAAAATTTGACACAAAATCAAAGGTTTTGAAAACCGAAAGACTAACAAGGAATTCTTCAAACTATTCTCTTTTCAACTTCTATGGCCCACAAGGTAGAACACCAAAAAAAACGTCAGCATTAACATCCTAAAGCATCACCGTCATAGCTCATCTAATCATATTTCACTCATGTCCATAATCCTCAAGTAACATGGTTTAACATACCATCACAACTTAGTTCTTCCAACGAGTCTCCGATACCATAAGAAAACATCACATCTGTAAATCTCAGAATTATAGCTAAGTACTTTTCCATCAAGCATATACCCAAAAATACACATTCGGGAACCATAGGGAGTCACTTAGACTCAAAGACATCTTACAAATCAAGGTACCATCCAAATATTCTCACTTATAACAACTAGTTCTAACCTAGGTACAATCCTCAAGACTATCTAATAAAGCTAAACTCCTAAGTTCAAAAGATTAAATCACTTATGGGTTAAGAAGTCCTAGCCAACTCATTCAACCTTACACCATCAAAAATCATGAACTATTCACACATGAGTCATGGCAAGCATTAAGCATTAAAATCATCAAACTTATCTGACCATAGTTTTCTCAAGGATACAACCACTCAACACTATGGGGTGAACTTATATCTACACTATCTTCCTCAAATCCCAAATTCATTCTCACTAACACTAATATTTCACAAAGTTCAAAATTCTTCTGACCAAGTATAATATACCACAAACATAAGGGTATGGTGTCCACAAAAGATCACATAAGAAAGTTGAGGGTACAAATGGGTAAAAAGGAGGAAAGTAACAAGAGTAATTTCCAAGGGAAAAAGAAGTTAGAAGATAAAGAAGCACCTAGATAGAAGGAAGAGAGCAAGATACATTATGGACAAGAGAAATCATCGATGAGGAAGAAATACACTTCAAATAGGTTCGTCAATCTTCAACCTTTGACAAAGGATACCTCTTCTTGCCAGCACACGGTCCACCCAAGGATGGTAGATAAAAAAAAACGGGTACCATAACTCAACACAATCAACAAACAAGTTAGAACCTAACAAACATCAAGTACACTAAAGACTACCACCTTAGGTCCTTAAGTCTACCCATCTCTCATTCATTATTCATTGGTTAAGTTATTAACGGTTGGGGTGCACGAATGTGCGTCACGAGCATTATAGCTCTGATACCAACTGTGACACCCCGCGATTTCGCATTAAAGAAAACACATAGATGTGCAGCGAAAAACACGAGATTTTAAAAACTTTAAAAGCAAAACCGCGAAGATCGCTATGTTACAAAACCAAAACTTAAGTCAATAAATTGTTTATACAAATTGTATCTTAGATATATACAAGGGACATCGATCCCTTGATAAAACATAGATAATATACTAAACTAATATAAATTACACGTTAAGGGTAAATCGATGTAAGAACACTGCTCGCTAGCTCACTCGCCACAACCCCATGCAAACGCCAACCTGCAACCTCTTCATTTATTAAAAATGAATGCCATAGTCAGTGTGGAGTAAATCAGGGTTCTCCCAGCCATATCACATCAAAACACACATAAACAAGCATGTAATCATGTGTCATCATGCAAACATATATATCATGCCTGATGTGAGAATAACATTATGAAAAAACAATATACGAGTAAAGGAAACCATCATTCATCATCATCATGTAATAGAAGACTCGGGGAAGACTCCCCTTGACAACCATATAGAACACTAAAGGCTTGCATCTCACCATTAGCGAGATATGCTTGAGAAGGTTTCGGACTCTACATACAAACCAATCATAGTCATCCATTCAATCAAGTGTACAATCCATCATATGATCAAACATAAGCATACACACTTTCACGGTAAATGACACGCACTAGTACCATGTAATTAGCAAGTATGATCAAACACGTCCACGGGATAAACATTTCCCTGAACCATACACGATAAACATTTCGTATATGAAAAATTCACACGTCCACGCGATAAACATTTTCGTAAACAATATACGATAAGCATTTTGTATATGAAAGACTCATTTCCTCCCGGTAGGGCGACGATAATAATGCGGTCTTAGTTTAAACCTGACCAGACTCTCGGAATAAACGTGTTCCGATTCGACAAGCGATAAACATTTCGCATCCAAGACTCGGTCAAACACATAAGCCGAGTACCCCAGGTTCGGTCAAACTACTCGAAAGAGGCGGAAAGAGCACAAGAATCATAATCAAGCGGTACGCTACATGCAATGACACCACCTTGCAAGGATACGGCATTTGACGGCCGAGTCGATTAACGCATTGAGTTCACCTCCCAACAACGTCGTCATATCCCCTCTAAAACGTGCATACAAGCATCAAGGATACACCTCCTCGTTCCGACATTCCAGTCTAACGAGCCAGAAGGTGTAGCCGAGGAAAGATAGTTCATAGCACTCAACGATTAGTGCTCAAATCAAAACATAGGTTGAACCGACTCAAAAGGGAACATATCAAACACCGTCACGAAACATACGATATAAGCTATCCTAGTGGGATATCATATATTCTAAACATGAATATTTAATGCTATTACGTAAATTTATACGATAAAAGAACCTTACAAACTATTATATGTGAGAGCATAAGGAAAGAAATGGGAAAGGATCACAGGGGGTTCCAGCCTGTCAAGGGGACCGGCCGCCAGCTACCCTGCTGGCACTACAGTAATGTCAAACAACACCAAAAATACAGGGGTGTGACCGGCCGCCAGCTACCCGGCTGGGAACATATGCCAAAGGGAGAAAAGAAGGAAAAATGGGGAAGAGGGAGTCTTAGCCGGTCATCTGGCTGCCGGGTGGCCGGCTGGGACTCGCATGTTTCCAAAAGCCACAATTTTATAGGGGGTGTCCTAGCCGGTCGGCCGGCTGGGAACTACACAATACCAGAAATTCTTGAAGTATCAATTTCACTTCAGCCGTGTTCCTAGTCGGTCGGCTGACCAGCGGCCGGTCGGCCGGCTGGGATTACAAACACACGAAATTCAACTGCAACAACAACCAACACAAATTCCATGGATACTCATCCAATTCCAACCACATTTACTAACGTCAAAGCACATTAAATGCATAAGAATCGTCACTAAACATTGGGTAAATATCAATTAAAGCATTAAAACACGCATTAATATCGAGTAACACATCACCGTTACCTCGATTAGCACTTCAAATCCTCGATTCCCAAGCTACCCATCAATCTACACGAATCCCATGACCCAAAATCTCCAAAGTCCACCCTTTTTCCGACAAATAATGTAGTAGTAGTTCAAACCGAAAATTCTGGAAATCGGTCTTAAAAGAAGGTAAAAAGTTTCAATCTTTTATTGGCTAGAAAAAAAGAGGACGGTGATGGGATTCCGAAACATTAAACGGAATCGAATTACGTTAAGAAACAAAGAAGTTATGCCCGTCTTATGTTTAGATCTAGAAAATGGGTTTATAAAAAGTTGGAGGAAATGGATATTTTATGTTATGAAAATGAAGAGGAGGATGAGAGGAGAAGATTGGTATAAAAATCGTCGAGTTTCGTTGAGAGACGGAGAAATGACATCCGTCTTAAGTTTATAAGGGTATGGAGTTTTAATGGGGTTTTTGGTTGTTTGAGGAAGGAGATGATGGTTGCTGGAAAATGAAGAGGGAGAAGGATGGTTAGTCGGTTTTGTTTTGAGATAAAGAATGATAGAAGACCCAAATTTCATATCAAGTTGACTCACTTGGATTTTCGCGTAGAATCCCATTATGAACTCATAACGGACTGAAATGCGACGGTTTCTAAAACTAAATTCTATTTAACATTAATTTAAAGCCACGAAATCATAAATTATCAACTTAAAATTTTTTAACCAATAAAAGTAAAAGATGAATTTATAAAATTTACGACTTTAATAAATTATTCATTATTATAAAATATGGGGTGTTACAATATGACATTGCTAACCAAAAGTTTAGCATGATGAATACTCAAGTAGAAAATGACGTGCGTGTGCTAAATTAAATTACCAAGGCACAGAGAGGTGCTTATGAAATATTGTCATAGATTGTATACAAGCTAATAAAGTTGACATGAAAAGGTAAGATGTGATAGTGAAGGCCATATGGTTTATTATTATACCTTTTTTTTTTAAAGAATTTAGAGTTTATTGTACATAAAAGATAAGTGCTGAAACTCTCTCTTGTAAATTTTTATTAAAGGCAATACATTGCATTGAGATGAGTGTATTTGACATTGGAGACCTAATAACTACTTAGAGTCTAATAAAGGGCTTCATTGTCATGAATGGATTGACACTATTGACGTGGCTTATTGCCACATAATGATTTTTCTGAGGAGTTCATGCGTAGAAACCGTAATTTGAATTTTATACGAAATAGTTAGTCTCCGAAATGGGCATTATGATTCAGCACGTTTGAAATCCAACTGCATTATATTTTACTCCCCAAAATATTTTGTTATTGTACACAAAATGCCCATATAAAATCTCATTGAGAATATGAGAAACTAAGGTCTAAGGTGGGTTTAATATATTTTATACATTGGTTATAGTTTTTACCACCTTAGGAGGAGAAAAATGAGTTAAAAGCTGGTAAAAATAAATATGTAACGATCCCCTACTGAACCAGAAGTTCACAGAATGTTGTACATTGAATTTTTTTTAGTAAAGGGTTTTGATTTTGATATAACATAACTAATTTACCAGAATAATACAACTACACGTGAAGTGTAATATTTGAAAAGTCAAGATGAATTGACGGTTCCAAACTTAAAATGAAAAATGTGAAACATCAATATTAAGCAGTTGGTATAAAATAAGATTGTTATATTGGAAGTGTTCCTGAAGTGACACGGATGTCCGAATGATAATAGATGGCCTAAATGATATAATGGTACCACCTACAGACACAAATTCAGATATCACTGAACAGTACTAATACCATCACGAGATGATGTATTATATCGATATATTTATGGAACTGGTATAAATTCGCGCGCAATATTTTATGAATGATATAATGAGGATCTTAGATTTAAGTCCAATTTTATTGTCGACATAAAATATTTGATTATAAATGAGCTCACGGACCTGAAGTCGATTCATTGACTTAAAGTCAATCCAAATTACGAATATTGGAAAAAAACTGACAATTTACATTATCGACTCATCATCATGTGCATTCATCATTGCATCTTAGTTTTAACATATTCATTATTATTATTGCATTATTTTTAGAATACGTTGTTTATAATTAGTTACTTATCATATACATGTCCTTGATTAGTTATATTGTTATACTTTGATAAATGTTTAACAAGATAAATATATCTTATTCATATGCACTCTCTGTAGGAGCCTCTTATGAATAATCATCAATTACTAATGGTTGATCAATTAAGTTTCTAAAAACTCACGATGAAATATATAAACCCCTACAATACGATTGAAAGATATCGCGATTAATTCCAAAATAGAATATTCAAACTCATGTAGAGTTTGCTTGATACTGTCTCAACCTGAAGTTTGAGTATATGCATGACAATTCAGATTGATTGAATTTTCTTGCTAAACATGTGAAATTAAGCTATGGTCAAGAAGTAATATAATGATTGGAATATGTAGTGCAAATCTAAGATGAAAATATCAATCTATACAATAAGATAATTTAGCAATGAAAATCATTGAATATATTAAGTTGATCATTATTCAATAATGAGCTGGTTTTCTTGAAGAAGTCCAATATATGGATGACCGCTACACTCTTTTTTCTTTCGACTAGGTTTGGTTTATTCTAATGGGTCTTCCATGACCACCTGGATTGTTGAGATGACAATTATTATAGACATATAATATTATGTCAATTATTGTAAGAATTGAAGTTATATCCTATCAGAATTGCGAATATATTATTTAAAATGATGATTCAAGTGTCATCATGAATGACTACATACAGATTTGAAGTTCTAAAGAAATATGAAGATGAAAATTATCATGATTTGAAGAAATCAAGCTTATCAACTACGATGATTTCTATTCATCGATCGAGGAGTCACGCCAGAGTAAGGATCATTTCAAGATATATCAAGTTATGTAATCATGAGGGGGAGTAAATACGTGTTGCGATCTTTTTTCCTTAACCATGGTTTTTCCCACTGGGTTTTCCTGGTAAGGTTTTTAATGAGGCAACTTCACCAGCGTATTTACAGGACTGAACATCCAAGGGGGAGTATTGTGAAACTTATTGTCTGGATGCCTATAAGTCACAAGTATTATGAATGTCTTTAAATGTCTCTCAATGTAGGATGTTTCTATACTTGTCCTTCTACTTTTCGAGCACATAACTCCCATTTATCTTCATGTATATATACCCCTTTATGCTAATGAGAAATACACATCTTTCCACCAGATCTCACTTACTTCTTTATATTTTATAACAATATTTAAATTTTGCTACACATTTGAAATTGCATTAATAGTACTATTTGATATGAGAGAAATATATTGCACAATAAGTTTCGTAATTTTATTTTTCTATCTTTTGATACGAAGCCACAAATGTACTACAAGTCGATTATATCCTTTTTAAATCTCTAACTTTATTGTATAATTAAATCATTAATTAAAGTTATTCTTCCAGTAGATATAATACAGTAGTAAAATAATAATAATACTATTTCTAATAATTATGTAATTTATATTATTAGGTTTAGGTCACGCATCATTCTTATTTGGTGTGAAAACTATCTAATCTTTACTCTTATACCGGTTAAGCATGTTACCAAACTAAAAAATCTAACGTCTTTATACATTATTGTCTAGAAAACCGTGCATTTGAATGACACCCCGCGATTTAGCAATAAAGTAAACATATAGATTTGAAGCAGAAAATACAAGATTTTAAAAACTTTAAAGACAAAATTGCGAATGACACTTTAATATAAAAACCAAAGCTTACTTCAATAAATCGTTTATTTAAATGGTACTTAAATAAATGCAAGGGATCCCGATCCCTTGATAAAAACACAAATAAGATATCAACTAATGTAAACTACAATGCTTAGGGTAAATCGCTGTAATTACAACGCTCGCTAGCTCACTAGTCATAACCCATGCCACACCAACCTGCAACCTGTTCATTCATGAAACATGAATGCCATAGTCAGTGGGCAGTAACTCGGGGCTCTCCCAGCGATATCACATCAAAATGCACATAAGCAAGTAGAGAAACCTATATCATCATGCATACGTATATATTATGTTTAATTATAAGTAGAACATTTCATGATAACATTGCATATGCATATAAACCATCATTCATATCATTCACATGCGAAATTGACTCGGGGAAGACTCCCCGTGGCAATCACATGGATCACCCTTGGCTTGCATCTCACCATTAGTGAGCAATTCGGCTCACTAATTTTGGGTCAGACGCGGCTATGAACGGTTCTTCAGACCTAATCATGGCTATGAATTGACTCAGATCCTAGGGACGAACTAAATTATTTATTTAGTAATGGGCCCTAGACATAACATCGTTACTTGTGTCTTGAACTCAACATGGTCTTGGGCTTATGACAAACGTCTAGGTGGTCTACTTAGAACGTTTTTTGTGGACTGACTTGGACCAACTGCTCGACATTCATGACTTGGACCCAAGTATCTGTTTGGGTGACTCACTTGACATGTGTTATAACGAAAAAAATTTGGACTAACGCACCTAACTAGACTAACTTGACCCAACTGGCTCAAACTCAATTTTATGTTTGGGTTGGTTTCGGCATATGGTTCATTTGAAATTTGAGATAGAACAGGTTCGAAATCAAGAATTAAAACGAGCATTAAAAAAAGCATGTCGACTTAAAATGACTTGGTTTTGGGTGAAAGAAATTATAATCCTTAGCCGGCAACACTTCGGCTTAGAACGAGTTATTTTTTCAAAAGAAGCATTTTGCAAAAGGAAGTTCGAGATTATTCTAATCCTAATTCAACATTATTTCAACTTGAAAAATGGATCTTTTTTCAAACATGTAAATCGAGAAAACCAGGATTATTCTAATCCTAATTCAACAACATTTCAGCTTCAAAACGGGTCTTTTTTCAAACGAGGTAAATCGAAAACAACTCGGCATTTTTCCGATCCTAAATGGTAGTGTTTCAGCTTGTAAATGGATCTTTTTTCAAAAGAGGTAAATCGGCAAAAAAATCGGATTATTCTAATCCTAATTAGACGGTATTTCAGCTTAAAAATGGATCTTTTGTCAAAAGAGTTAATTTTCAAAAATTCGGGATTTGGAATTTACTCTTTTATTGAAAAGGTGTTGGGTAGTGACTCATTTTTTAAAAATTGGACTCGATTTTTTTTTTTTTAAATGAGGCGGGTTGAAAAAACGGTTTTGAAAACATGACACGGGATTCACATGGCATGTAGTAGTGTTTCAGCTTGTAAATGGATCTTTTTTCAAAAGAGGTAAATCGGCAAAAAAATCGGATTATTCTAATCCTAATTAGACGGTATTTCAGCTTAAAAATGGATCTTTTGTCAAAAGAGTTAATTTTCAAAAATTCGGGATTTGGAATTTACTCTTTTATTGAAAAGGTGTTGGGTAGTGACTCATTTTTTAAAAATTGGACTCGATTTTTTTTTTTTTAAATGAGGCGGGTTGAAAAAACGGTTTTGAAAACATGACACGGGATTCACATGGCATGTAGTCATTCGCATTTTAAGGATGCAATGCATGGGCTAGACTCTTCAAAGTCTCGGTCGGTCTTATAAGAAAGGTCCATGCCAATCAAATCACTTTGTCGGGGAACCAATATACTCGTCATAGCCTGTAGCAAAATGAAATGTATACAGCTGCCAACCTCCACGAATCACCTCGATATTTAAATCCGACACATCGGACGTCATTTTCCTATCTCTGGACGAACCCTATGGAGAAAATGGCCAAAATCCTAAAGTCTCGATGAGGGAATTCGATCCACGCAAAACGCATATACTCTAACACATATACTAGAATCCACAAGAAGTCACTTAGTCTCAAAAGCATTTTACACCTCAAGGCATCATTCAAACTTCTAAGTTCAAAAGATTAAATCACTAATGGGTTAAGGAGTCCTAGCCAACTCATTCAAACTTACACCATCAAATACCATGAACTATTCACACATGAGTCATGGCAAGCATTAAGCATTAAAATCATCGAACTTATCTTACCACCATTTCTCAGAGATACAACCATTCACCACTATAGGGTGAATTTAGATCTACACCATTTTCCTCAAATCACAAATTCATTCTAACAAACATTAATATTCCACAAAGTTCAAAGTTCTTCTGCCCAAGTATAATATACCACAAACAAATGGGTATTACATCCATAAAAATGTTACATGAGGAAGGTAAGGATACCAATTGATAAGGAGGAGGGAAGTAACAAGAGTAATCTCCAAGGGGAGAAGATGTTAGATGATAAAGAAGCACTTAGATAGAAGGAAGAGAGCATGATATATTAAGGACGAGAGAAATCAAAGATAAGGAAGAAATACACTTCTATTAGGCTTGTCAATCTTCAATCTTTGGTAGAGGATACATCTTCTAGGTAACACATGATCCACCTCAAGACGGTAGATATAAACAAACATAACATCACTCAACACAATCAACAAACAAGTTAGAACCTAATATACATCAAGTACACCAAAGACTACCAACTTAGGTCCTTAAGTCTACCTATCTCTCATTTATTATTTCAAGGTCAAGTAATTTAAGTTTAGGGTTCACGTATGTGCGTCGGGAGCGATAAAGCTCTGATACCAACTGTGACAACCCTCGCGAATGCGGAAATAAAACATAACAAGCATGTGATTTATATAGCGGAAAATACGATGTTTTTAAACCTTTTTACATGCAAATAGAAAATACGAGGAATGTCAATAATTACAAACTAAAATAGAATATACTACAAGAGACGTAGTCTCTCAAAATGCTATCCAACATCAAAGTTATTAGCACCTAGCTAAACAACGTTTAGAGGTGACTTATCCAGGCCAACGCCTGCTAGCTCACACCCGAACCCAAAATATCACAAGCAAAAAGCCATCCAATCAAGCAACTTGTTCATCCATGAAAAACATGAACGCCACAGTCAGTGGGGAGTAACTCCGGGTTCTCCCAGCCATATCACATTAAACGTACATAAACGACAATACAGAAGTAGAAACATGCATATATAGATATACATGTGAAATACGATAAGGATAAATAGGCAATTCAATATATGAGAATATCGATACATGAAGTAAAAAGCCGTAACCATCATATTATAGAAAGACTCGGGGATGACACTCTTACGTCACCATACACTCATTAGGGCTTGCATCTCACCGTTAGCGGCATAAGTTTGATAAGATTGAGACTCGACAAACAAACCATGCCAAGTCATCCAAAGATCATGAATAATCAATCATATAATCATCCAACCAAACGTACAATACGTTGACGACATCTCTCACGGTAAATGACTCGCACTAGCACCGTCTCCTTG
Organism: Heliosperma pusillum; assembly: GCA_022085475.1. Classification (NCBI taxonomy): domain Eukaryota; kingdom Viridiplantae; phylum Streptophyta; class Magnoliopsida; order Caryophyllales; family Caryophyllaceae; genus Heliosperma; species Heliosperma pusillum. The sequence goes on along the minus strand of JAIUZE010071878.1, from coordinate 7,581 downwards.
CAAGTATGATTAAAAGGCATCCACGGGATAAAACATTGCCCTGAACGCATACACGATGCTACATTTCGTATATGTAGACTTATTTCCTCCTGGTAGGACGACGATATAAATACCCGGTCCTAGTCTAAACCTAGCCAGACTCTCGGAATAAACCATTTTCCGATTTGACAAGCGATGACATTTCGCATCCAAGACTCGGTCAATGATAGACGCCGAGTACCCCAAATTCGGTCAACCTTCACGAAAGAGGCGGAAAAGAGCACAAGTCTCATAAGAAGCGGTACGCTACATGCAATGACACAACCTCGCAAGTATACAACATTTGACGGCCGGGACGATCAACGCAAAGCGTTCGCCTCCCAACAACGTCGTCATATTCCCACTAACACATGCAATCAAGCAGTAAGGATACACTCCCCGTTCCGACATGCCAGCCTTACGAACGTGGAGGTAACCAAGGGAATGAGAGTACAAAGCACATAGAAAATTAGTGCTCAAACCGTAACATTTGTAAAACCGACTCAAAGGGGGACATATCAAAAACCGTCACAAAACATGCGATACAAGCGAATGGAATATCATATATTCGAAACATTAATATTTAAAGTCAACTTTTAGAGTCAAACCCGGAAGTCAACAAAAGTCAAAGTCAAACCCGTGACCCGAGACCCAAAGCCGACAATTGGAGTGGGCTACAAACAAATCATCAATGCAAGAAGACCAAGTCCAATGGGTCAAGGAAAGTCAAAGCGGGACTCGAAAAGTCAAAGGGTCAACGAAAGTCAAGGCGCTCAATCAAGGGAAAAACTTGCAGCATGAAACGCTGCCAGCGCCAGGGAAAGCTGTTAGCGTTCACACGACGCTGTCAGCGCCCATGGACGCAACCAGCGTCCTGGTCTCAGGCACGCGTTCTTTCATTCTCCGTCTTGTCATCAACATACAACAATCATCATTTATCATCACAAACCATCAATTCTCATATCAATTATCAACCAAAAACAACCATCATCAACAACACAATTCCTATGATTACTAACCTTATTCTAAATATGATTTCTAACATAGAAAACACATTAGAACACGTAAATGATATTGAGTAACCCTTCACCGTTACCTTTTCGCGTCTTTAATCGATTTCTAAGCCTTCCTCCTCTAGATAGTAACCTTTGTCGGGGTCTTGAAGGTCTTCACTTATAAAAATACGACAAAAGATGAATATTATTCACTTTTGAGAAAGACGGATAAATTGAAAAGTGAGAAATACGGTAATTTTATTACCAATTAAGATAGAGGACGATGAGAGGGAAAGATTAAGACGTAATTTAGCGGATTTGAGTAAGTAATGAAGGAGTAGTGATGAATCCAAATTGATTCATAAATGGAGTTTAGGGTTTTGGTGGTTTGTATGAGGAAGAAGAGGTGAGTGAAGAAGATGAGTGGAAAAATGAGGGAGTTAGGGTTATAGGGTTATAAGGTGAGTGAGTGGAATAAGTTGAGGAAAAAAGCCCAAAATTTGCCTTAAGGCGTGACTCACACGGAATTTCGAGTAGAGTCCGAATACGAACTCGGATTTTCTAAAATAGACACGGGAAATTAAATTCTAGACTAAAATTACAATTCGCTGAAAAGTATCCGTATAATATTTTTACTATAAAAATAGGGTACATTTGCGGGTGTTAAAAAGGTGGTACCCTTGGTGAAGATCTTATGGAGTTGTGGTAATGTTGAAGAGGACACATGGGAGCCATAAGTTACCATGCGTGCTAAGTACCCAAACCTATTTGATTAAGGTATCCTTCTTTAGCTCAAGTTTCGAGGGCGAAACATTTTAACAGGTGGGATGATTGTAACACCCACGATTTTAGTATAAAATTTAATAAAATTATATTATTATTAGTTAGTTTAATTTTAGCTTTAGATTAGAATTTAGTTAGTTGGGTAAAATCCTTTTCTAATTTATCAAATCCGAGCCCGTATTTGGGTTCTACTCGGAATTTCATGTGGGTTAGGCCTTGTATCGAATATTGGGCCTATGGATGTTTCCACTCACCAAAACACTTGACTCATATTCATCTTTCCACTCTAATGTTTCAGCAAACATCTCATTTCTTCATCCTCACCAAACAAAACCCTAACCTCTCTCTCACCATTGTTGAGTCCTAAACCCTTCAAGCTTCAAACTACCATATCTCACTCAATTCTCACTCAATTCTTTTAGTTTGTATCTTATTCTTTCTCTTTTCTTCCTCTACTTCTTTTAAGGTAAGAAAGGTCCTACTTTACAAAATTTCATTTCTCCATCTTTTTCAAAGATGAAACTGTTCATCTTTTGTGCCAAATTTTGTAGGAAGACACCGTCAAGATTCCGACAAAGACTACGTCTTGGTGGAGGAAGTCCTAGAAGAGGATTGAAGACGCAAAAAGGTAACGGTGAAGGGTTTCTCATTATCACTATTATGTGTTTTACATGTTAGAGTAGTATTTATCATGGAAAGAGGAGTTCCTAGTTTTAATTTCATATGGATATGTGTTTACTACCCTTTTTCATGTTTAGTTCATCACATATGATAATCTTATGCAAAGTTATATTAGCGTTTTTCTACGTGGTAACCCTCAACTTTTTCAAATTCTACATGATAACCCTCCAATTCACCAAACTCCCCTGGTAACCCTGTGCTGTATTAATCTTAATTAACGTAACCTTTAACTAGTAATCCGTCAATTATAGACATTAACTTTCTTATGTGGCAGTTAACTTAGCTGAATGGACATTATGACTTCAGTGACTATGCATATGACTTTGCGTTGACATGGAAAATGCTATAACAAAAACCCTAAAATTGAACTTGATCAAACTGACCCTTCATTTCTTGTTTACTTCCTCTGTTATTCAAAATTTTCCTATCATCTTCCCCAAAAAATTAGGGTTTCAGCCAAAATCATCTGACATAATCGGCAATGACAACATCTTCCATCACCATCATCTGCTAGAAGCGCAAGGTAATCCATAAATTCATCTCTCATCTAACCTAAATATGTTCGTCCAATTTATGTGGTTTGTTGGTGTTATTTTCCTTTTTATTTTGTAAAGTTCTTATCTTTATATGGTTTTTATGTATAATTTTCCTTATTTTCATTTATATACTGTTGTTCATCTTTTTTAATGGACAAAATTTGAGTTTATTCAATTTTGAATGCAGTATGGACAACATTGTCCTGAAAATGCATTATAGGGCAATTTTTGTTGAAGTTCTTATTGAAGATATTGATAGGATCTTGCTTATTGATGTCTATAATGATATGCTTGATGAAGTAGAAGCAGATAAGATAGAATGGCCTACAAACCCCTCATTAGCATATTCTTATAGGATGAACTCAGTGACCTTAAGGAATGACAAAGATCTTTTGGAAATGTTTAGTAGGTTAGTAGGGAAGAAAATAATTGACATATGGGTTGGGTCTGAGGTTGAACCTTGTCAAGTTCTTCTTTTGGTAAGACAAATTAGAGGAATTAATGAGTGTACTGTTGAAACTCTTGAAACTGAGGCAGCTGTTGAGGAACTTATAGAGAAGAGAAATAATGACACAGTAAGGGGAAAACTACCAATTAGGAGAAGTGTATTGAAGCCTCAACCAGAAGTTGTAGGGTTTGATGAACCTGTACGGTTTGATGAACTTGAAGTGTTTGAAGAAACTGTAATGTCTTATGAAAGTGCAAGAGAAAAGGAGCAAGTTTCATCTGTTAGTGTCTTGACTCCAAGAAGAAGTTCAAGGTTGAACAAAAGCCGAGTTAAAGTGTCTAGGGATACTGAACATGATATTATGGTGTTGAGTGATGTTGAACCTATTTCTGTTTTGATGAACTATGCTCAAATTCAGGAGTCTAGGGAAGTTGGTCATAGCCTGTTGACACCAACTAGAAAAAAAACTCAATAACACTCAAAACATTACAATTACTCCAACCTCACCTATTGTGTCTCCAACAAAAAATGCATCGACTAGGAGAACATATCCTAGGTTTAAGCCTCCACCCACTGTCCAAACATCCCAAATATCCCAATTCCAACAGCCACAGTTCAAGATGGCTAGAGCCAGTGCTTTGAGGAAAGGCTTATATGTCCCTAAATATGGAAAAGTCTCGGTTATGAATGCTCAGACTAGTCAAAGGGTTAGAAGGAGTACTAGATCATTAGGAGTAAGGATAGAGACTTCATGTGATTCTGAAGACTTTGATAGTGATGGACCATATGTCCCAACTGATGTAGAAGAGGATGATGAGGGGCAGGGTTTGTCTGATCTTGAAGTAAAGGACCATACAATAATATCAACACTTCAGTATGTTGATGATGACTATAATCCATATGAGGAACATGGATGGACTGATGAAGGTGGAGGATACAATGCAAAGTTGTTTAAAAATGGGGAGTTATATGAGAATAAACTGTTTGGTGCAATTATGTTGAAACCGTGGCAACTTTATATGGACAAGGATCATTTCAAGGAGGTTTTAAGATATTTTTGTGTTCAAGAAGGGTTCAATTTTGTTGTTGTGAAGTCTGAATGTAATAGGTATACAGCTGACTGTGCTACTGCTAATTGTGGCTGGAGAATACATGCAAGTGTTCTCCCTGATGGCATAACATGGGCTATTAAGTCTGTAAGAAACCTTGACCATGGATGTATGGGTGTGAGAAACAATAACTCAATGGCAAGTTGTAGATGGGTGTCAAAGAAATTAAAGGAAGACATAAGAGCTAACCATGTAATTTCTGCCTCCTCAATAAATGAGTTGTTGATGAAGAGATATGGACTGCAAATGCCCAGGTCCTCTGTCTATAAAATGAAAGAGATGGCATTGAAAGAAATTAATGGAGAGCATGATGAATCCTATAGATTATTCACTCAATATTGTGAAATGATTAAGCTGACCAATCGTGGTAGTGTTGCATTAGCTTATGGTTCAATTAACCAGGAAGGTGTTCTTCAGTTCAAGTCAAGTTTTATTTCATTTCATGCACAATTTACTAGGTTTATTAGAGGCTGTAGGAGCCTGATTGGGGTGGATGAGGCTCATTTAAAAAGGAAACTATGGAGGGGTATTGTTATCAGCAGTTGGCCTTGATGATGTTAATAATGAAATATTCCCAATAGCAGTTGCAGTTGTGGATTGTGAGAATAAGGATAGTTGGTGCTACTTCTTTTTGCAACTAAAAAAAATAGTCAATGAATGTGGAAGGGAAGATTGGACAATCATTTTAGATAGGCAAAAGGTGTGCTTCTGTTTCATTCTTGACTTACTATTTCTACTTGTTTTATTTTCTGTTTCATCATATTGACTCATTGCTTCTATCTCTCTGTTCCTATAAGGGTGTTGAACCAACCTTAGAGACTTTATGGCTTGAGGCATACAAAAGATTTTGTGCTAGGCACTTGTGCAAGAATTTTAAGCAAGAACATCCTGGTTTACTTATGCATGGACTTTTTTGGAGTGTAGTAAATACAACATCTGAGTTTACTTTCAAGAAATGTGACAACCCTCGCGAATGCGGAAATATAAAACAAACAAGCATGTGAATTATATAGCGGAAATAAGATGTTTTAAAAACTTTTATACATGCAAGGAAAGAATACGAGGAGTGTCAAATATTACAAACTAAAGTACGAATTATACTACATCAAGAGACGAAGTCTCTCCAAAATGTTAACAAGTAAAAGTGTTTAGCATACAAGCTAAAATCGTCTAGAGGTGTTTTAATCCAGGGACAACGCCCGCTAGCTCACACTTGAACCCCAAAATAGCCTAAGCAAAAAGCCATCCATGCAAGCAACCTGTTCATTCAAGAAAAACATGTACGCCACAATCAGTGGGGAGTAACTCCGGGTTCTCCCAGCCATATCACATTAAACGTACATAGAAGGAAATACAAAAGTAGAGCATGCATACATATACATATACATGTGAGATACGATAAGGATAGATAGGCAATTCGATATATAATGATAAGATCATGTGGAAATCAAATCCGAAACCATCATGTTATTCAAAGACTCGGGAAAGACACTCTTAGGCAACCGAATACGCTCACTAAAGCTTGCATCTCACCGTTAGCGGTATAAGTTTGATAAGATTGAGACTCGACAGACAAACCAAGTCAAATCATGCGATAATCAAAGTAAATCCAACATATTATCATCCATTCACGAACCATGACATTGACGGTGTCCAATCAGGCAATGACCATGAATAATATCATGAAATCACGCATTCAAAGAACGACGACACAAGACGACATCTCTCACGGTAAATGAAACGCACTAGCATCGTGTACATGGCAAGTATGATTAACAGGCATCCACGAGATCACATTTCCCTGAACTCATACACGATGGATTTCGTATATGTAGACTAATTTCCTCCTGGTAGGAACGATAATAAACGGCTCCTAATCTAAACCTGGCCAGATTCTCGGAAGAATCACATTTTCCGATTCGACATGCGATGACGTTTCGCATCCAGACTCGGTCTTAAAAAGAAACGCCGAGTACCCCAAATTCGGTAGATCAATTCACGAAAGAGGCGGAAAAGAGCTCAAGCCTCATAACAAGCGGTACGCTACATGCAAATAACACCACCTCGCAAGTACACAACATTTGACGGCCGGGTCGATCAACGCATAGCGTTCAACTCCCAACAACGTCGTCGTATGCCCACTAACACATGCATTTAAGCAGTAGGATACCTCTCCGTTCCGACATTCCAGCCTTACGAACGGGAAGGTAGCCAAGGGAATGAGAGTACAAAGCACAAGACAAAATAGTGCTCAAACCGTATCATTTGTAAAAACCGACTCAAAGTGGGAACATACCAAAAACCGTCACAAAACATGAGAATAGGGAATCATATAAGTTTAAATATGATAAACATGAGTCAATACATGATACATAAGCATTAGAACAAGTTTATGAAGCATAATGAATAAAAACATAGATCACCTCTCCAAAACAACGTTGTTTGGAAACCAACGAAAACAAGGGTCCACTTAAAACGATCATCACTAGAGTTATAGACATGAAAATACAGAAATTCCAAGTCAGGGTGATAGCTTATCCTCTTACGGTTCCAACGAGATGTCACACGCACAAAACAAGCAAGTAACGAAGGAGATATGATCATTTTACGAAAAGGGGTCAATGCAGGAAACTTTCTGTCACCACGACGCAGATGTCCTACGACGCAGCCTGCGTCCCCCAACGCAGCCTGCGTCCTTTACGGGATTCAAGGACGATCAAAAATCAACATGTTATCAACAACAAAATCCTCATTTATCATCACAAATCATCAATTCTCATATCAATTAACAACTAACAACATCCATCAACAACAACACAAGTCCTAAGCATACTAACCATAATCTAAATACGGTTTCTATCCTAGAAATAAATTAAAACACGTAAATGATATCGAGTAACCTTCACCGTTTCTTTCGCGTCTTTAACGGTTCCTAAGCTTCCTAGCTCCACCTACATACAATTAGATAATAAAAGAGAATATCTTGTCACCTTTGAAGAAAGACGGATAAT
>JAIUZE010071877.1:0-24531 GCA_022085475.1 Heliosperma pusillum | reverse complement strand
AGACGGTAATTTTATTATTACCAATACGGATAGAGGAAGCTAAGAGGGGAAGAATAAGACGAACCTAGATGAATTTGAGCAAGAAATGAAAGCGTAGCGATGATTCGAAGATGGATCAAATATGGAGGCTAGGGATTTGGGGTTTGCTTAGTGATGAAGTAAGAAGAAGATTGAATAAGGGTGTTAGGGTTGTGAGGGAGTATATGAAGTGTAAGTGGAAAAGTCAAGGAAAAAGTCAATAAAGTCAAAGACGGCTCAAGACGGGTTTTTCTTGAAATCTCGCGGAAATTCCAAATACGAACTCGGAAATTCTAAATTCGACTCGGAAAATTAAATTCTATATTAAAACTAAAATTTGCTGAAAAGTATCCGTAAAATATTTTGACTAGAAAAATAGGGTACATTTGCGGGTGTTACAATCACCCCACCTTTTAAAAAGTTTCGTCCTCGAAACTTGAGAGTACTAAATAAAAGTATCAAGGACAAGAATCGGTTTTCAAAATTAATACGAAAACTTTTATAAGGTAAACATTTATGAAACGAGGTTCATCTCGAGAAGGGTTTAAGGAGAATTTTCATAAGTGCGAAATTTACTTACGGATCTCAAGAGTGCCCGTCGCGAACGAGAACTCTAATTATCCAAATCAAAGCAATGTCGAAATAGTGAAATCAAAATTCAAAACAACGTTAGTAAGTGCAGGACTAGTTATCAAACGTATCCAATAACAAGTGCAAACATCGAACCAAACGCAAAATCTAAATATAAAAGCGAAAGAAATCTATTTTTTTTTCCAAAAAGGAGGTACAAAAACCATCTTTAGACTTCTTTGAAACGCTAAATTAGAAATATAATATGGAAATTTGAAAGTTTTATCAGAGATAAAATCAAATAACAAGACATTACACGCACATAGAGCGACTCGAACATCAAGTTCACAAATCACGATAACAAAATATATACAAAACACGCAAAAACAAAACAAATCGAATTCTTAGGGATAGGAAGATTAAGATAAAGTCGGCAGGAAGATCTACAAGAATTCGACAGCACTAACTCTTCTAATAAACCAAATCCTCAAGAGAATGCAATTTAACCAATTTGCAACTCATCATTTTCAATCGCCAGAAATCCTACAAAAATATTCCATAATCACGAAACTTCGAGTAACAAATCCCAATTATTCGAATCCAATTAGAATCTACTAAGGTCCATCGGCACGGTAGACTCCACAACTAACAATCCACATGAAAGATTTATTACGCACTCTAATCTTCTTAGTTTCATCAAAACTCTTACTAGAAACTATCAACAAAATATTTATCTATGGAAACATGATCGCTAACAACCACAAAGTAAAGGACTTACCATGAAATCCTTTAATCCAATTTACTTCAAACTCATTATCCTAAATTTACAATGAACTTTCTCATCCTCGAAAATCAAAACACAATCCACCAACCAAACATAATTATCTAAGATCCAACTAGTCTCATCCAAAGTCTCACGACAAGGGAAAATCCACAATCCATTATCGCTTATAAGAATTCTTTAATACGCCCTAACATCCTTAATTCGATCATTACTACGCTCGAAGCCTCAAATATAAATAGTCACATTAGCAAATTATGGTTCCTTAAGAATAAAAGAGAATTACTAATTCCAAACCACAAATGACCAATCACATGGAAATCAGATAACCATTCAAATCATTTAGATCTTCTAAAACTCAAAATGAATCGATTTTCATTTATGACAATACTCCTCAAACTTTAGGTACCAACTCAATTACCCTAAAGCAAAGTCTCTTTTAGAATCCACCAATTAGAGACATCTAATCCCCAAATGATATCCCAAGCAACCGATATAATACTCAACAACAACGAATATCATCTCGCTCAACTTGATTCCCAAAATAGCACTACACTAGCAAGCTCAATAAATGAAACCACCAAGAGAGTACAATACCACAAACAGATTCATCCTAAGGTTGAAATCCCAATCCTATTCATGATCAAAATCAACACGAAGCTAGCTAACAACCTAATCATCTCACCAGAGGAAAGACAATGACACCATGACATTGGAAACGATAGGAGATTTCGAGGGAAACACGAACGCGATAAGATCGGACGAAAATTAGAGGAACGCTAGAGGCAGGGAGCCAAAAGCTAGATATTGGATAAATATAGCTATGAAGGTAGCCAAGCAAAGGAAGAATAAAAGAAACAATTTCCTAGGAATCGGGCTTAGTAGGAACTTGCATGAAAGGAAATGGAAAGGGATAATGGCACGAGAAAAAGGTTTAAGGTTTAATCCACAAAATTCCCTTTTCAAACTCAAGGCGATAGCAAAGCAAATCATCTCAATAACAAAGGTCTCTTACAAGGGACCCTCGTACCACAAATCATCGGAGTAAGGTACACCTAGATTTGATAAATCGACTACAACCCAATTCTGAAAGTCCATAGACCTTAATTAGACTCCTCTAATTATTACTAAATTACTATTAATTTAGTTTATAATGATCTATGTAACATGCATGCAAATATAAAGACATTTTATATAAAGAAGAAATTTCCTCACATTGATATGGAAATTATAAGGGCACAACAAGAACTCCTTCGTTTTTCTTGTGCTATAATATGGATGAACACAATAATCTCCAAAGTAGAAGATCTCCTCTAAGTTGCACCAAGATTAACCAAAATAATCTACCCTTATTATTAACTAGATAATAAGATAGATATTATTACTACTAATATTATGACTATATTACTACACTAGTAATACTTAGTAAATATTAGTATTTGAGAGTTTATAGTGAGAAGAAGAGTTTTAGAGAGAAGTATGACAATTGCACAAAAATGAAGTAAGTGAAAAATGAACACAATTGCCCATTTTTAAAGCCATTTGGCCGGTCACTTTAGTCCATAAAGGACTCTTATTTTGCTTGATTTGTTCACATGCATTTGTGTGGAGTGTTGTAGTATATATGATGATTATTTCTACTTGTTATGTCACTTTCAATAAGTAACTAAAGAGTAAAAATAAGAACAAAATCATCACCCTTGTAACTACATCATAACCGGCCACTATTGGTCTAGTTAGGTCCATTTTGATTTTTGATATTTGTCTCACAAATACTTATTGATCATATGGTTAATTATCTTGTATAATTAAGTGTTAATTTGATCATATAACAATTATATGACTCAATTAAATAAATAATATGTACTTAACATTTTAAGTAATATTTTACCATTATATCAATATATAATGGGTCCCACAATGCTTAGTTAATTTATTTTACAACTCCTTGTAAATATAATTAACTAATTACCTCTATCTCAAAACCTCAACTAATTTAGTAATTTAACGATTAATTACTAAGTTAAATCTTATTTAATCGTATTAAAATAAGATATAAATTTATTAGTCAATTATCGCATAATTGAAAAATAAGCTTAATCGAATTTGAGTTCTTAACTCAATTTCTAACAATTAACTCTCGTACATATCGAATATATGTAATGTACTAATTAACTGTATCGTATACAAATAATTAGTTACTATTTGGATTTCATCCTTTAGGTGTGACCGAAAGGGATCAGTTGATCACCGCCGTCAAACGACAATAACGTCAAACTCTAGTTAGCCAACCGTTATTGATTTACGTTAATCAACTGACTAATCATATATATAGTCAATAATTATCCCAATTATATTCCATAATAAGATTTATTATGTGGCGCACTATTGTGGAGGACACCTACTCCAACAATCTCCCACTTGTCTGACACAAGTGTGCGTCACCGATTCTCTTGTCTCTTTATCACATCTCCCACTCAACGCAAGGTGTCTTTCAGGTCGCACTTGCGATTGACAATATCTAGAGTGGTTTTCTCGATAGGGAGAGTAACTGTCTGACCGGAAAATCTACCATAGATCTCTTTCCGAGCGTGGCCACGCATTTACAGTAACTACTCCTCGAGTGGCCTAAAGATGTTTTTACCCAACGTGGGTGGACAATTCCTGTTGATCCATCTACTCTGTATGATGCAGATCACCATGATCCAGAAGAAGTCCATCGGCCTCCTTTTACGGCACGACCTAGAACATCAACCAAAACCAATCGGAAACTGCACCGACTCAGATAGACGGTCGCCAGTCAAAAGAATCGACTTATAGGAATAAGATAGAAGACCCTGCCACGACCAGGCATCAAACAATTGATTTAAGGGTCTCTACAATGTCACTGTCCGACAGAGTGTCATACAGTCTGTCTATGTAAACGACCAGTCATCTCCATGACCCCATGGTGCTGAACCAACCATCGATCGACTTACAATCTAGTCATTTCGAGACGTCACCTCATTGAGTGACTAGGGACAAAATACTAAGTTCGTCCTGTTCACTTGAATTGGGTTCAACCTTTCTTTCAACCAATTCGGATAAACAAAGTATTAAAATTTAGTCAAACTAAATAAAGGAGTTTTTAATGAAACTCTAACAATGAATGCGATTATCAAATATTTGGAAAAATTGATACGCTATCAATAATTTCATATCTCATAATCTTTAGCAATTCAGGTACATATTTCAATCCCCATTGAAATGACATGACTATCATGTTCAGCCTGCAAAAAGCATGGCTAATGGATTAGCAATACTTGCATCTTTCCCATCGTTCTGATTGCTATTTCTCTTTGTCTACGTAATCTCTTATTACATAAAACTTTCTGAGTACATGTCTAGGTTTGAATCTAGACTTAGGACTCTTGGCCTAAAGGTAGCTCCCACTGTTTTACCAGTATAATGGGATAGGATATACAGCTATATGAACTATTTCTAGTCCCTTCAATACTGTCGAATCCAAGCTACTTTCATATGCATCATCATATGACGCAATGTACTCCATTTCCGTTGTTAAATCCGCAATAATAAACTGCCTGGACCACTTCCAGCGGATACATGACATTTATATCTGAAAATGTCACTCCTACTTGGAACCTTTCCAATAGTATTTTCTGTTTGGAACTCTTCCAACAGATAAATCTTCTATGAAACACAGCCAGTTCGTGATTTCAAATCACCTTGATTAGTTTGGAAATTGAAGTCTGTGTAACCCTTACACGCAACTCATTTTAAACTCCAAACATATGAAACATATCTTTAGTCCTTCGCAAGTACTTAAGGATGTTCTTTATGGCTATCAAGTGACTCTCATTTGGATTTAATTGCAAATGCTCAAAGCATACGAAATGTCGAATTGAGTATACATCACAGCGTATATAATTGACCCCGCAGCGGAAGCAAAAAGGAATCAATTATGTTGTGTTCAACTTCCTTGAACTAGTCAAAGATCTTATCAATATAAGAATTTTGACTCAATGCTAATATCCTTTTAGATTTATCTCCATAAATCCAGATATCTAAAAGATGTATTCTACTTCTCCAAAATCTTTCATCATCTAAAATGATCAATATGTCTCCACATATAAGACTGATGCACACCACATTACTCCCACTAAACTTCATGTATAAACATAATTCCTCGAGATATCGAGAAATATTTTGCAACATGATTGACACACTAATTCCAACTCTTTAGTGCTTACTTAAGACATACTCTTAAGCTTGCAAATTAACTTAGGATAATTAGGATCTACGAACCCACAGGTGAATATAAAATATACTACCTCTTCTATAATCGTATTCGAGAAGGTGGTTCTTGAGGTCCAATTGACATCATACTATTATGATATGCTGTAATCGCTAAGCATATTCGAATGGATCAAAGAATTAAGGTTGGTGCAAAACTCTTTGCCTACCAATTTATCTTTGAAAACATTTTAATGTTCATCCATGCAAAATTCGATCTTAATAAATCAATTTACATTGAAGAGGTCATACTTCTTCAAGTAAAATTTACCAGGTCACATACCTGTTCATCATGCATGGAGTCCATTACAAATCGCATGACTCTAAGCCATAGCAAGAAGTTGGGACCAGAAACAGTCTTTTATAAGTCACAGACCTGACCTCCTAGGTTCTGAAGAAACAACTACTGAACAAGCAATGAGAAAAACTTTTTTCCGGACCATATGCTCAGTTTGTGGCTCTTGAACTCTTGAAACATTTTCTCCCACTCTGTCTTATCAAGAAATAATCGTATTTTTTTATTGAAAGACAGCATCACGAGTCACAAACGCTTTGTTCTCGTGGTCAATGTGGGATTATTGAGCACTTGTTTCATTCAAATAACTTATAAATTAGGTACGCTACCTACCCATATCGTATATGGAATGAAATCAGACTGTTTTAAATGTGTTTTAATATGGTGGGAAAAGAAATAGCAGACAAAAATATTAAGATCCCAAGGTTAGTCAAATGGCTCATTTTGACTTGATAAAGACAAAACCTTATCGTATAAGGTTCTGTTTCTCTATTCAACAACACCTTATCTAATAATGTGTGTTAGAGAAGTTAACTTGTGAAACCATTTCACAATACTTTTGGTGAAAATAAAAGTCAATACTTAGATATTAATAGTTACGATTTAGTCGTAAGTCCTTGATCTAATGCTCTTAGTGGTTAACTACTTCTCATTGAAGCTCTTTGAACTTTTCAAAGATTTCTCTTAGCACCTCATTAAGTAGAATCAAACATAATATCTACTTAAATCGTCGGTAAATCAAGTGCAGTAATCATTACCATCTCTGGTTGTGTTTGTTATTGGACCACACGTATTCTTATGTAATGGGGCCAATAATTTACTAGTTCGATTTCCTTTTCAACAAAAGGGCACGAATCATCTTGCCTTGAATACAAGATTCGCACACACCATAAGATTCAAAATCAGATGGGTTAGGGATAGTGGTTAATACTAGCCTCTTAATGTGCTACACAATCCAGAGTTAAGATTAGACATAGGTCACCAATTTTGAGCCTTTTTTCAATCTATATGACAAGTAATTACTAGTTTAGGTCAAGAATATAATTACCTTTGATTGGTATGGGATAACCATTGACCAAGTATAGGCATAAAAAGATACAACGTTTGTTCTATTTCACAAAAGTGAAACACTTGTGTCGTACACTTAAGTGGATACTATATTCTTTATTTAGAGGGTATGTACACAATAACGTTTATTGAAGTATACCTCTAAATCCAAAACTAGATTGATCACATTATAACTTTTATATGTCTCTATAGAAATAAAACTACAATAGTTATATTTCCCTTGTAGGTCGACATTTAATTATGGTTAGTCGTCACACGAATCATTATTATATGCATTGAATACATTGATGAAAACCATAGTGGATATCTAATACCCAAAAATATTTGCATTTAGCAAAATAAATGTCGATCATGTAGATATTATGGGTGAAAAATTACACCTTATTTCTAACTCTTTAGAAAACTTTGGGAAGATTCTTATCTTGTGTCCTACACTGTTAAATAGAATCGTCAAAAGTTGGGTTCGACACCTTGCTTGGGTTTTGACTTTACTGTTCAAAATAGTCTTGCCTTTATCCCGTGCCTTGTGTCAAAGTCGAGCCAACCTACTCTTGAACCTCGTCTTAACAATTAAGAATATAAACATCATTCTTAGTGCTCCCACTCACTTTCATGAATCTCTACTTAGACAAGTATATAGGAATTATTGTGAAGACTATTCTTCATTTCATTCATGGTTTTACCTTCAAAAGGATAAACTTTTCATGAAGTGATTACGGTATTTTGTTTTTCACGATTTCAATTAAATCGATTAACCTAGTCGTCCCAACTGATTTGGCCTCTTTTGAGGTAAGCCTCGATAAGGAGTATAATGACGATATACCAAAATACAAATATTTTCTTTGGAGCAAAATTTGATGTATCATTGTTATAAGAAGGCGTCACAAAATATTCAAAAAACGCTTTTGACTAAGTGTGACTTCTTCATTTACTCTTCATAAGAGACATTTGCAATGGTGAATATGAGGATCAAAAGATACAATTCATTTTGTCTTTAGCTATGGTGGTATAAACGGAGATTGCAATCAAAATGCTACCGTATAAAATAATGGAAACCTTTTCCACGATTGAACGGATTTATAAGTTCATAGAATAAAAATAATTGTCATTGCGCGAATAAAAATAAATATCAACGGAAAATAAACATTCATTGCTTATATATATATTTTACTTGTAAAAACATTTTTAAACAAGTCACTCATATAATGACCCCTCACGAAATTATATAAGTGATTCCAAGACCCATATTTAGACAAAAATAGTCATCGCATGCTACCTTTATCTAAAAAATGGTAAGTCAATACTTGACTAATTCTACACTTAGAACTCTTGGTTGACGGATTTCAACTAAATCCATCTCCTAGTCCCAAGATAACGCTTATCTCGTTGAGTCCAATCCAACTTTGGCTTGTGATCGCATCACCCTACTTACCCGAGGTAAAAAGGGACCCACGAGCGTGGTAGCCCTAATGACCACGGGGTTCATAGGTGTTACTAATTGGTAAGGCTAAATCTCAAATTTAAATTTTGTTATGTGAGAGGTCTTGTCAATTTTGTTATTAATTCCCTATAAGCGAACTAAGTCGGTGAATTGTGAATAACGTTGAATTGACAATCACGGTAAAATGCATGTGTGACGATTTTGGCATGAGCAAAAATAAAGCAAGCAATCAAGCAACAATAAAATGCTAGTATGGCCACCTAGCTAATCAAAATTAACGAGATAGTTACAAATTCGGAAACCAACTCCTTGGTCCCTTGCCTCTTCACTTGGAACATCTTCCAAAATGGCACCGTCTTGACGGAGTCACCGGTCTTCGAAAAAATAATTACAAATGTACAAATATACAAATTCCTATTATACATTTATACTATAAAATAAAATTATTAAATTATACAAACCAGCGATACGAGATCGCAATAAAATTACAACCAAACCGTTATTCCCTGACATTACGGGTAATAACGATAAAAATAACTAGGCCATACTAGGTACAAACTTTGCATAAATTATTAAATAAATGACATTCATTCATTCAAACATAAATAAAATAAATTGCTGCAAAATTCATGCCAAAATCGTCCTAATTTCAATTCATGCTCATTGTAGCTCGATTTCTTCCGGGATTCATTGATTTTTAACCATTAAAAATCAATATCAACATTTAAATCGCATTTAAATTCAAACTAATTAACTAAACTTATTTAGAACTCAAAATTAGTCACTACTAATTTTGTTGGTCATTAATTAGATCGATTTGATTTCATTTGCTAAATATTACGGTTTAATCATAACAATTATGAAATAAAACCAAAAATAAAATATAAACATCATAAAATTTGAAACCAAAAATTTTGTACATTCTGGAACAATTCCAGGAACTATAAAAATAAAAAACATTTGCTCAAAAAATTTAAATTAATTTTATGAACAAATAGCTTTGTATTTAATGGTTTTATCAAATAAAAACATTAGATATAGTAAAACAGTGAAACAAATTATGAAATTTCACCAAGAGTATCAACATCAGAATGTAAAATGTACAAAAAATTTTCAAGACCAGAAATGGACGTTTCAATTTTATGAACATTATAATCTCATATTATCGACTTTTATCGTATAAAAATCAATGAACATGCAATACATAAGTAAAATTCACGAAATTTTACATACAATATGTAAGAAATGCATGTGAGATCATATTAAAATTTCATGGCCAGAATCAACATGTAACTATTTTTAGTTAACTTTTAACTCATAAAATGCATGTTAACTCGGTTTAAACGCCAAAATCAAAATAAATAGCAAATTAATCCCTAAAATCACGAAATTTGACCACAAACATTTTGAGGTCAGTCGGTATACATGCACCAAAATCTTTTGTCAGAATCGTATTTTAACTCAAAATCTTTGATTTATTAGTTATCTTATAACTTTAATAAAAATGTCCAAAATGAACATGCATGCTACAAGCTAGCTCTGATACCAATTGAAAGTCCATAGACCTTAATTAGACTCCTCTAATTATTTACTAAATTACTTATTAATTTAGTTTATAATGATCTATGTAACAAGCATGCAAATATAAAGACATTTATATAAGAGAAGAAATTTCCTCACATTGATATGGAAAATATAAGGGCACAACAAGAACTCCTTCTTGTTGTTCTTGAGCTATAAATATGGATGAACACAAACAATCTCCAAAGTAGAAGATCTCCTCTAAGTTGCACCAAGATTAACCCAAATAATCTACTCTTATTATTAACTAGATAATAAGATAGATATTATACTAATAATATTATGACTATATTACTACACTAGTAATATTTAGTAAATATTAATATTTGAGAGTTTTTAGTGAGAGGAAGAATTTTAGAAAGAAGTATGACAATTGAACAAAATCAAGTGATAAAATAATGAACACAATTGCTCATTTTTAAAGCCATTTGGCCGGACCACTTAGTCCATAAAGGACTCTTATTTTGCTTAATTTTATCACATGCATTAGAGTGGAGTGTTGTAGAAAAGATGATGATTCTTTTATACTTGTTATGTCACTTTCAAATGCTAACCAAAGAGTATAAATAAGAACAACAATCATCACCATTCTAACTACATACCAACCGGCCACAATGGCCTAGTTTGGTCCATTTTGATTTTTGATATTTGTCTCACAAATACTTATTGATCATATGGTTAATTATCTTGTATAATTAAGTGTTAATTTGATCATATAACAATTATATGACTCAATTAAATAAATAATATGTACTTAACATTTTAAGTAATATTTTACCATTATATCAATATATAATGGGTCCCACAATGCTCAGTTAATTTATTTTACAACTCCTTGTAAATATAATTAACTAATTACCTTTATCTCAAAACCTCAACTAATTTAGTAATTTAACGTTTAATTACTAAGTTAAATCTTATTTAATCGTATTAAAATAAGATATAAATTTATTAGTCAATTATCGCATAATTGAAAAATAAGCTTAATCAAATTTGAGTTCTTAACTCAATTTCTAACAATTAACTCTCGTACATATCGAATATATGTAATGTACTAATTTTTTTTTTGGTAGAATGTTAGTATATTTCATTAAAAAACATAAGGCCAATTACACTTTCAACCATTACAACTTGTTTTCATACAAATCTCACAACAATTACTAACCACATGCTAACAGCTTACTTAATCCCAATACTATCAATTTCTCGTTCTACACCACATAACCTCCTCCTTGATCTTCTTAAGGATGACTTCAGGACGCCACAAAAGAGAATGAGCACGACAGTAATTCCTAGCCCACCATAGATGGTAAATCAGTGCATTTATGATGATAGCATAAACACTACTCTCAGTCCTACTTCTGCCATGGCACCACCAACCCAACACACTGACCTCAGGGAAGACTGTTTTAAAAGCATCATTAACAAGCTTCAAAACAATCTTACTATAGGAACATTGAAAAAACAGGTGTTCACTACTTTCAGTCTCCTCCCTGCATAACACACAATGTAAATCCACTACAATATTCATCCTACCCAACCTTTCTGCTGTTAGGAGTCTCCCATGAGCATACAACCAAGCAATGAAATTATGCTTGGGCATCCCAAGCTTGTTCCACACACAATCATGCCACTTTACAGCTGCACTATCACTACCCAGCCACTTATATCCTGCTGCAATAGAATACATCCCATTCACCTCCTGCCAATTAGTGCCCACATACCCTGAAATGAGTTGATCTTTCACCCTGCATATCCTTCTCCAGGCCCAACTGCTACCATTAGGGGGGATATACTCACCCCAATTCTGGTTCTTAATATAAATTGAATGCACCCATTTGACCCAGAGAGTGTCCTTCTTTTGCATCACCCACCACACATACTTCCCAACTGCTGCTATATTCCACCTTCTCAGGTCTTTAATCCCTAAGCCTCCTTGCATCTTTGGTTTACAAATAGTCTCCCAAGCCACCAAAGCAGGAGAATAAGAGACTGCTTCTCCTTTCCACAAATAGCTCCTACAAACACTCTCAATTCGCTGCATAATACTAGAAGGCAGGATAAATATACGAGCCCAATAGTTATGCAAAGTACTAAGCACACTCTGAATAAGAACCAATCTACCTGCATAAGATAGTTTTCTATTCCCCATTCCCCTGATTCTATCCACTATTCTGTCCACTAGAATATTACATTCTAGAACAGAAAGCTTCCTAGCTGAAATAGACATACCTAGATACAAGAATGGAAGGGAACCAATCTTCATCCCAGATAGCTCTGAGAACCCCTCCAGAACTCCTGGACATAGCCCATTTCCATAGATATTTGACTTCCCCTTGTTCATTTTAAGACCTGAAGCAGCTGAAAAAGTATTAAAAGCTCTAATCATGATAACCATGGATTGCCAATCACCTCTACAAAACAATAACAGGTCATCAACAAAACAAAGATGAGTTAAGTTTAATCTTCTGCACAAAGGATGATGTTTAAACCCCTCAATCTCCTTCACCCTGCTGAGTATTCTGGACAAGTATTCCATACAAATTGTAAATAACAAAGGAGATAATGGATCCCCTTGCCTCAAACCTCTTTTTCCAGGAAAATAGCCAAACAATTCACCATTTAGAGCCAAAGAATATGTTGGAGTAGTCACACATTCCATCACCATCTTAATAAACTGTTGAGGGAAATTAAGAGCCACCAGCATACCCCTTAAGAACTCCCATTCAACAGAATCATAAGCCTTCTGAAGGTCTATCTTCATAATGACTCTAGGAGAGCAAACTTTCCTATTATAAAGTTTGGTGAGGTCCTGACAAATCAGTATATTCTCCACTATATCTCTCTCTTTAACAAAAGCACTATGAGTTTTTGAAATAATATCCCCAAGCACATCACTCAATCTGTTACACAAGATTTTAGCAACACACTTATATATAGTATTACAGCATGCTATAGGCCTAAACTGAGTCACAGACTTAGGCATTTCCACTTTAGGAATCAAAGTAAGTATGGTATGATTCACCTGCTTCAGAAGTTTTCCATGAGTAAAAAAATCTTGCACAGCTCCAATGACATCATCCCCAGTGATAGCCCAAGTATCCTTAAAAAATTGACTGTTATACCCATCAGGCCCAGGTGCCTTATTACCAGGTATAGAGAACATAGCAGCCTTTACTTCATCCCCAGTTACTTGCTTGCAAAGTGCTCTATGGTGATCATTGTTTAGAATAGTACCAGCCTGAACAGTAGCATTATGGACTTCCTTAACATGATTCTGGGTTCCCAACAGCTTCTTATAAAAATTTTCAAAAGACTCATTAATCCCATGAACTTGATTCCAAACATTCCCCTCCTCATCTTCAATCTGAAGTACTTTATTATGTGCTCTTCTCTTTTTAATACTTGAGTGAAAGAAGGCAGTATTATCATTCCCCTCCCTTAACCACAGTACTTTTGCTTTTTGAGCTAAGAATTCATATCTAGCATTATCAAGAATTCTAAAATTCTCAGCAGCCTCCTTTTCAGCCAGCAGCAAAGAAGGATTGAGTTGATCAACTCTCAATGCCTTCTGTATACTCTGCAAAGTCATCTCCATAATCTGAGCATTCTTCTCCACATCATGAAAGTTCTCCTTATTAAGTTTTTTCAGATCATACTTCATTTCCTTAAGCTTTCTCACAAGTTGAAACATCTTGGTTCCATAAACCCTTTTACCCCAACTATTACTGATAAGATCATGAAACCCCGGAGCCTTTGCCCACATGTTAAAATATTTAAAAGAAGTATTCCTCACCCTATCTTCTCCTTCCAACTGAATTAAACAGGGACAATGATCATACAGTCCTTCAGGCAAGAAATTAGCAAAAGATTCAGGGAAAAGCATCAACCACTGATCATTAATTAAAGCCCTATAAATCCTACTATACACCCTAGAGTTCACCTCCTTTTTGTTGGTCCAAGTAAAAAAAGAACCAATGGCTTTAATGTCTTCAACTTCACAAAATTGGACACACCTTTGAAAAGGAAGGATTTCAGCATTAGACACCACAGATCCAACCCTCTCATCATTCCTAAGAAAATTATTAAAATCACCCCCTATCAACCAAGGACCATTAGTCCCCTTACCATACTCCCTCAAACAGTCCCACAAACTTACTCTCTCCATAGGTTTATTAAAACCATACACATAAGTAATCCAAAACTTTCTTACGTCTCCTCTCATTGTAACCATAGCATGTATGGTCTGAGCAGAAACATGCTTGATGTCAACCTCAAACACCTGAGGATTCCACAGCATCCATAGCCGGCCACTGCTATGGCTTTGATGATTAGTGCATATAGCCCAGTTACTACAAAAAACATTACTAACATTCAACCAATTTTCTTTTTAACTCTAGTCTCAATTAACCCAAACAAGTCAATTTTATTCATATGCAGGAACCTTCTAATATCCAACTGCTTATTCACCTTATTAAGGCCCCTAATATTCCAGAATCCTATTCTACCCATTTTCAGTGTGTATCTCAATTTCCCTTCCATCCTGCAAATTTTCCTGAGCAGCTTTAACCACACTCTTTGTTACCATTTCCAGATATGAAGTACCCCCTGGAGTGTACATGAGAGAGTGAGTGTCCTGCCTGCTTAAGTTCGAGGCATTTTGAACAGGAGACACCATCTGAACCCCAATAACATTCTGTTTTGGTGATACATCCACATTCCCAGCAGGTCTGCTCACCTCTTTCTTCTTCCATACATACTGCTTCCTGCCCACAACCTCCTTCTTCCTACACAATCCTGAAGCATGACCAATCCCTTTACAAGTCTGACACTTAAGGGGAAGCCAGTCATACTCCACCTTAACAGTCTTCTTAACACCCTCTTCATCCAGAAAAGATAAACTCTCTGGAAATACTTGATTTACCTTTACTTCAGTTAATAACCTAGCATATCCCAGGAAATTCCTCTTCTCAGTTGATTCATCTCTCCTTATCACTTTCCCAATCAACCCTCCAATCTTATTTAAGCAACTCTCTCCCCAGAATTTCAGTTCAAGTCCTACCAGTTTGATCCATATAGGGAGGTATTCCAAGTCTATCTTAATAAGATCAGTCGTGGGAGTCCATTCCCTAATCACAACTGGTTTATTATCAAACATAATACCACCATTCTGTAACACCCTCTGTTGAATCTCCTTAGTCTTAAAACGAACTAAGAAGATTCCATTTGGCATAAATGACACCTTATCAATCTCCTCTTCTTTCCACATACGCTTAATAAACCCAGATAGTACATTCCATGGCGGATTAGCACCAACCACATAACCAAACACAGAGAGAGACCAAAACAAAATCTCATCCTTAACATCATCATTATTCAGTTGAAGAAGGGTTTGTTCCTTTACCTGCTTGTTCCCAGATGCTTCCTTCCAGGGTCCAGGTTCAGGCGTCACCCCTATCGCCTCCTCCACCATAGAATCCAGTTCCTCATCAAGATCAATCGGAGCCAGAGTCTCGTGATTAAACTCCAAAACCCTCGCCTTCGTGCCTTGATTCCCAACAGCCAAAGTTTTTCCTTCCAATTTATTACTATCAATCTCATTTTCAGACACAGAATTATTAATATTTGGAGAAAGATTATTATTATTATTATGTTTTTTATTATTATTTTGAAATAATAATTAGTTACTATTTGGATTTCATCCTTTAGGTGTGACCGAAAGGGATCAGTTGATCACCGCCGTCAAACGACAATAACGTCAAACTCTAGTTAGCCAACCGTTATTGATTTACGTTAATCAACTGACTAATCATATATGTAGTCAATAATTATCCCAATTATATTCCATAATAAGATTTATTATGTGGCGCACTTTTGTGGAGGACACCTACTCCAACAAACTCAACATTAAGCATCTTCAAGCCAAAGTTATAGCTAATGAGGCTATAAATTTAGATTTGAAGAAAGTCAACGAGCTTTTGAAATCTGAAGCTAAGGCGAAGGAAGTTTCTATCATTGATCACAAGAAAGAAAACTCTTTTCTTTCTCAGCAATTGAACGATTTAGAGGCTAAACTCTCCCAAGCCAAAGATCAATATAATGAGGAGAAATTTATCTTGAACAAACACTTTAATGATTTTCGTGAAAACTTTAAAAAGAACAATCCCTCAAAAGACTCAAATGTAGACCATTCGATATGTAAAAAAGAAATTCAGTCGTTGAAGGAATTGCTCCTACATGCACGAAAAGTTCATGATAAATGGGAAGAAAGTCAGAAAGTCTTAAACTTCCTTACCGAACAGTCTAACAATAACATGAAGATGGGTCTAGGACATGAATGTTATGTTCGAAGATACCATGATAAGTTCAAATCCACTCCTTCTTACCGTGATTTCTGATGAAAGAAATATGTCAATCTTTCAGAATATCTGATTTGCAATAATTGTGGTCACACTGGTCATGTTAAAGAGAATTGTGTTAAATATGTCAATAACAACAAAAATCAAACTGATTTTTTTAAAGAACTTGACGTGTCTAGTATTGATGAGCCTGAACCTGAACGTGAAGAATATAGAAACAATGAGTTCAGATGGTTTTAAGACATGACTTTCGATTACACATCAAAATCTTCATCATCCAAAGCGAATGTGAATCAAAAGCAGTCATTCAAACCTAGTATGCGTCACAACAATAGAAAACCTGGAACGTACTATAATAAACCTAGACAACCCTATGTTCAGACCAAAAGAATTGTAAAACAGGTATGGGTTAGGAAGGATCAAATTTATAGAGTTATTAACCATAAAGGACCCAACTTAGCTTGGGTACCTAAAAGTTGTATTTGATTCCCTTGCAGATAATAGTGAAAGAAAATAATCAATGGTATCTCGACAGTGGTTGTTCGAGACACATGACCGGAAATAAGAATTTTTTTCTTTCACTAGAGCCCTTCGACGGTGGCAATGTCACTTTTGGAGACAACAAGAAGGGCAAGATAATCGGTGTAGGTAAGATTTGTATATCTCCTTCACATGCTATTAATAATGTTTATCTGGTAAATGGTCTTAAACACAACTTGCTAAGTATCTCTCAATTATGTGACAAAGGCAATAAAGTCGTTTTTCATTCAAATGTTTGTCGCATCATAATTGAAGGTACTAGTAATGTTATTCTAGAAGGTTTATGTAAACGGAACGTGTATATGATTGATTTAAACAAAGTCACTACAAGTTCCTTTATGTGCATGAAAGCTACTGTAGATGATTCATGCCTGTGGCACAAGAGGTTTGCACACATTAGTCCAACAATTTTAAATAAACTCGAATTGTGGGATTTAGTTGAGGGTTTATCCTCAATTAAATTCGAACAAGAAAAGATGTGTGACTCATGTGCCTAATGCAAACAAGTTACATCTTCATTCAAACCAAAACGAGTAGTAAGTACAGAACGTCCACTTGAGTTGGTACACATGGTTTTGTGTGGACCTATGAAAGTCAGAAGCCGTGGTAGATCAAGGTACGTCTTCGTCCTAGTCGACGACTACTCAATGTATGTATGGGCTATCTTTCTATTTACTAAAGATGAAACTTTCAATGAGTTTGTAGTATTAATGAAGCTTGCCCAAAACAAGTATGATAAGAAGTTAGTTTCTATTCGTACGGATCATGGCACCGAGTTTGATAATCAAGCCTTTATAAACTTTTATAGGGAGAATGGTGTAGGACATAACTTTTCTGCACCACGAACCCCACTACAAAACTGTGTTGTTGAACGTACAAATAGAACACTAGAGGACATGGCTCGCACTATGCTTTTGTGTGGTGGCCTTTCTAAGAACTTTTGGGCCGAAACCATTAGTACTGCATGCTATGTGCACAATAGAGCTATGATTAGACCAATTCTCAAAAAAACTCTCTATGAACTTTTTAGAGGGAGAAAACCCAATATAGCTCATCTTCGTTGCTTTGGTAGTTAATATTTTGTCCATAATAATGGAAAAAGTAATTTAAGCAAATTTGATCCACGAAGTGACGAAGCTGTGTTTGTTGGTTACTCTAATCATAGTAAAGCTTATAAAGTTTTTAACAAAAGAACTTTGTGCATAGAAGAAAGTGTTCATGTTGTATTTGATGATGATAAAGTGCCTGAACAAGTTGAACGTATTGAAGAAGAAGACATGAATGATCTCGACTTTCGCCTTTCGAGGGATGATTTACCAGAAATCGATGAAGAAGTTATTGAGGGAATCAATGATGAACTTGATAAATCCGCAAATGATCTTGAAAAGAGAACTGAGACAATTGTTGGTTGATGACGCGAATGTCTCCTCTCAAAACAAGAATAAGGAAACCGAAGTTATAGCTGATGATGCTATAAGTTTGGACCGAGATCAAGATATAGTAACTAAAGTTGTATCAACTTCAGCTACAACCCCGGAGTCAAGCTCAGGGGGAACCAATCTTGACTCTGAATTATTTGAGGAAAGTGAGAGTTAATCAAATGATGATGAGCCTAGGAACTCTAAGAAATAGAAATATAAGAGTTCTCATCCTATGGATAGTATCCTAGGAAGTTTGAATAAGGGAGTTCAAACAAGACGAACATTAAATAACTTTTGTTCATTCTATTCTTTTTTGTCTAATATAGAGCCTACTAACATCAAAGAAGCACTTGCAGAATCCGACTGGATTGTGGCAATGCAAGAAGAGCTTCAACAGTTCGAACGTAATAAAGTTTGGCATCTAGTGCCACGACCTAAAAATTGAACTGTGATTAGTACTCGATGGATATTCAGAAATAAATTGGATGACTCAGGAGTTATAGTTCGTAATAAGGCTCGATTGGTCATTCAAGGATATAATCAACAGGAAGGGATCGATTATGACGAGACCTTCGCACCTGTAGCATGACTTGAGACTAATTGTCTACTTATCGCCTTCGCAGCTCATAAAGGAATGAAACTGTACCAAATGGACGTTAAGACTGCATTTCTTAACGGATATTTGGAAGAAGAGGTTTCTGTAGAACAACCTCCCAGATTTTTAAATAGCAAATTTAAAAACCATGTCATTAAACTTGATAAAGCATTATATGGTTTGAAACAAGCTCTCAGGGCATGGTACGACAGATTGTCTAAATTTCTATTACAAAACAATTTAAAAAGAGGATCTGTCGACAAAACCCTATTTTTAAAATCTGAGGGTTCTGATTTACTTGTTGCTCAAATTTATCTAGACGATATTATTTTTGGTTCTACTAACAATAAATTGTGCAAGTATTTTTCAGATATAATGACCTTAGAGTTTGAAATGAGCATGATGAGATAATTGAAATTCTTCCTAAGATTGCAAATTAAACAAACTAAAGACGGTATAAAGATCCACCAACAGAAATATGTCAAGGAGATGATTAGGAAATTTGGTATGGAGAACACTCATCCAATGGACACACCTATGGTAACTGATAAAAAGTTGACCTTAGACGAAAAATGGTAAGTGTGTCGATGAGACTACATATCGAGGTATGATTGGTTCTTTATTATATTTAACTGCAAGTAGACCTGACAGTATGTTTAGTGTATGTGTCTGTGCTCGATTTCAATCGTGTCCAAAAGAGTCACATATGATTGCGGTTAAACGTATCTTGAGATATTTAATTGGTACATCTAATTTATACTTATGGTATCCACTTGAGTGCAATTTTGATCTAGTAGGATATTTAGATGCAGATTATGCAGGATGTTATTTAGACAGAAAAAGTACCTCTGGATTCGCTACGTTTGTTGGACCATGCATTATAACTTGGGGGGTCAAAGAAGCAAAATTCTGTTGCGTTATCTACTGCTGAAGCCAAGTATATAGCTGCAGGACTGATATGTTCTCAGTTACTTTGGTTAAAGCAACAACTATGTGATTATGGTGTAAATGTTGGTTGTATGTCTATATTTTGTGACAATACGAGTGCTATTATTATTTATAAGAATTCAGCTCAGCATTCTCGTACTAAACATATAAACATTAGACATCATTTCTTACGCGACCATGTAGAAAAGGGCAACATTAAACTAGAATTTTGTAGTACTGAAAATCAATGGGCTGACAATTTAACAAAGGCGTTAGCGAGAAGACGTTTTGAGATTTTGCGGTTGGAAATTGGTTTAATCAGTAGCAATTAAATTCGTCATATTTATTATTTGAGCTTGCATGACTGTTTAGAATAAGACAAGATTGTATGACTGTGTCCGTGTATTCTATTGCTACTATATTTGTGTTTAATATTATATATTTTACGTGATTATCTTGCATATTAAGTATTTTATGAATATTGATTTATGGACCACATATTTGCCAAAAATCTATCTTATTCACTTTCCAAATTAACTAAAATTCTACCCATGTATTTAACCTTGACCGAAATTGCCAACAATAAAAAGCTACCATATCTTTGTTGTAACAACCCGAAAAGTACCCAATTTGTCTAGTAAAATATCTTAAGGATACTTTTCAGACTGTTTAAGTTTTAAAGTGGAATTTATTGTTTCCAGTTGAATTTTGAAATTCCGAGTTCGTATTTGGAATTTTTGAGAGATTCCATGAGAATCCCGTTTTTAAGTCAACTTTGACTTTCGTTGACTTTTTCCGACTCGCCTTGTAATTTTGAAGACCGAAATTTTATTTAAAAAAATAATATTTTTAATTTATTTTTATTAAGATTTATTTGGATTTATGAAAATTTAATATAATTATTTTGAATTTATTTGGAATTAAAGAATAACTTTTACGGTTTTAACCCGAACGTCATTTAACTATTCCCGAGTCATCTTAAATCCCGAAACAAACCCGAAACCCGACTTTGGCATGAGTCACACGCCCATGTCACCTTTTTCCACTCACTTTAGATATTTTAAATTAATATGATTAAACTAATAATAATATCTAAGATATTTATAACTTTATCGATCCGTTAACGAAAATTACGCAAATCGCTCAAAAACAGATCCGACTACTACCTATTTCTCACGGCTCTTTCCCCTCTCTTAGAGCTAGATATTTTCCTTTCTTTTCATTACAATAACATAATATCTAGATATTTGGTTTAATTAACTTAATATCTAATTATATCTAATCAATTACCGTAATATAATTATTAAACCCGAGTCAATTCCGTAACAACAATTTCAAAACCCGACTCATATTTCTCTATATGTACACGGCTCACTCACCACACTTACTCACTAACAACTTTTCATTTTACAATAAATCAAATTAAGATCTAATTAACACTTTCTTTAATCGTTCTTCATCGTTCTTCGTCGTTCTTCGTCGTTCTTCGTCGTTCTTGAGCAAAATCATCATAAAACCTTCATTTCTTATTCAAATCCGTCCTAACTTATATTTCTAGAATCTCCTCTTCGCTCTCCATCTTCAAGTACGGTTTATTTTCAATTCCGCAAAATCGTTTTCAACACTTTAATTATGGAAAATCAAGTTTTAATTCTAATAATGTTTTTCTTGTCATTTCTTATAGGGGAAGATTTTGAAGACGAGTTTGGAGACTCGTATATTTTGGGTGAAGATTAGTAGACGGGTTTTTCTTTATTTCTTATTTTTGGTGCTACTTGATTTTGCTAGCTAAGATAACAATTCCGATTTACTCGACGAATTTAATGTTACATATCTTTTGTTCTTTTGTTTTTGTTCATGTTATTGTTATTTATGGTTTTAGTAGTAACATGATAAGTAGTTATGATTTTTATGTTGTATGGAATTTTAATATGTTAGTGTTCTTGACATATTTGGATGATTTATTTATAACCATGATCTTGTATGAATGATGGTTGAATTGGATGTTTAAAAATGGATGTTGTTAATTAAAATCATGTTAGAATTTATTTGGGGTGGTGATTGTTGTGGCAGTGGAAGTGGCCGGGTATGGTGGTATGAGAACCGGCCGGTTCAGGCCTGGTGCTAGAGGTGATCGTTTGCGGGCTTGGACGGACATGGGCCGGGCTTATCTTTGAAAAAATGTCCAGCGGGCCTAATATTCCTTGTCCAAGCCCGCTTAAGCGAGCATACTAGGGTTGTCCATGCCCGCCTAGTTTAAGCTAGCGGGCTTGTCCGTGGGCTTGCGGGCTTGAATGTAAAATATATAAAACTAATTTTTTAATAAAACTAAGGCTAAACTAGACTTAACATATATTCCGAATTAACTAAAACATCGCAAACTCAACTTAACATATACAAATTCTATAATTAAACATGATTATTTTGAAGTTACAAGTCTCCCAAAAAAGTAACGATATAAAAAAATTTATAACTACTTACTTTATCACTAATACAAGTTTTATTTCATTTACTCTTGTTGTATATTTTTACTTTATTAGCTTTTTGTTTATATGAAACATAATATTTTAATTTTATATATGCTTGGCGGGCTTGTCGGGCTTGTCCATGGGCTTCTTAATCATGTCCATATCCGCCCAAGAAATATAGCGGGCCGAGCATGGCCCGTCCGTCAAATATTTTTTTTAATTTCTTCTTGTCCAAGCCCGCTTAAGTAGCGGGCCAAACGGGTAGGGCCAAACGGGCCGGCCTGAAGTTGATCAGCTCTACCTGGTGCAGTCGGTTCAGGCCGGTCCAGCCAGGTCTGGGTTGGTCCGGGGTTTGGTCCTTGGGAGTTGTGTCGATACTTGTTTGTTTTGTTGTTGTTTTGACGGGTTTTAAATATGTTAAGCATGCGGGAAATATTAAGAAACAGTTTTTAGTAAAGTCGATCAAAAAGCCAAAACAGCCCAAACCAGGCCCGTGGGCCCAGTCCAGGCCCGTGTTAGGTCCGGCCCAAATCAGCCCATGAGTCACCTTTTTAGTCTTGTGACGGTTTTTGAGTTATTGCCATTTTATCGTGTTTTGTAATATTTAGCAAGTGGGAAATGTTAATAAGTAAAATATTTAATTAAAAAGGTTTTTCATAAAATTATTATTTCTCACATGTTAGAAATTATAATACGAGATTATAGTTAAATTTGATATCCTTTAAGTCAAGCGGGTTTTAGTAAGATTTAATAATTCGCATGTTAGAAGTTTTAATAAAATAACATGTAATGAATATGATGATTTTTATGTTCAAGTCTATATGGTAAAGACTCTGTTTCTAGCCGGTTTGATCAAACGGGTTTGGTCAAACTAAGATCTAGTCAGCCCCGTTTTGACTGATGACCCGTCGCGGGACTCGGGTCGGGGATTTGTCTTCAAGAAAGGTTGTATTTAATTACTGAATTAGCCTTAGTAGATATGAGGCGATATGATATTTGATTATTATTTATATGCAATTAGTCACATGATAGGATGTGTTCCCGTGACTGTTTGTTTATATGGTTGGTGTCGTGTTGACTAAGTACCCATAGAGAATTATGGATATATGGCGTCTTGACCATTCTAATTCTAAAGGAGTAGCTTGGACCATGACATCGATAGGCCGTACTATCTTTAACGAGTATATAGTTCATGGTTAATAGCTTTTGTGTCACGGCCTGGGGGGTTTATCTCCAAGTCGGGGCATGGCTGCCTAAGAGTTCCACTTTGGGAATGGAGCCAGCTTAAGTACTAGCCATCTCTGCTTAGGGGGTCGCCTAGTAGAGTTTCTCGTGTACTGTTTTGTCATGAGACGGGGAATGGAATAGCTGTTGTCGCTAGGTCTGATCAGTCTAGGACTAGGATGTTTTTCCTACCTTGTGGTATAGCCTCGAGTTACAGAAGTCTTCTATCGACTGTTCTAAGAACTTATGCCTGTTTGTAGAAGTATTGGTCTTTCATGTTTGTATGATTCTATGAGTTCTAGAAGGTGAGATGCAAGCCGGCTAGGATTGATAGAGGTTGGATTACCGGTTGTTAACTGATTCACATGATTACGTGTTGATTAGGGTTTGAGTGGATCATGGCCATGTTAACGGTAACCTCTGAGCTAGCATACCAGCTTCCCTACCTCGTGTTATAGTTTATTATCGGATTCACATGATAGCTTTCATATGCTAGGTTATATGTTAGTTAATTGTTTCATAACATGAAAAGCATATTTCATATATGTTGAAGGTTTTGTACTTTTCCATTATACATGCTTTTATGTTATTCTTGTGTTATTAAACTCGACATTTCGTGGCTGGGAGAACTCGGAGTTTCACTCCCCACTGACTGTGGCTTCCGTGTTTATATTTAATGCGGTGGCAGGTTTGTGATGCATACTTGGGAGTAAATTGACGAACTAGCGAGCGAAGTATTACCTGGACCGAGATTCGGTCTTAGATTGTAATTATTATAAACTATTTTATTTCACCGTATTTCTATACGGAGAAATATGTCTCCCGTTTGGGATATTTCTTTTGTTAATATTATTCCATTTTTGTATGAACCTTTTTATGCAGACACCTTTGGTATGTATATCTATTTTATTTGAGGGGGTCACAAGTTGGTTCAGAGCGATTTCGCTCCC
>JAIUZE010071875.1:0-25195 GCA_022085475.1 Heliosperma pusillum | reverse complement strand
TCTACACCAAAACCCAAAGACCAAACCCCGGACCCACCCTTGACCAACCCAGACCGGCCTGGACCGGGCCTGAACCGGCCTGAACCGGCCTGGTTTGGGTCCGGTTTGGGCTGATTTTCCCACCCCCTTACACGGTTTCTACAACCCCAATTCCAAATAAATTCTAACATGTTTTTAATCAACAACATCCATTTTTAACATCCAATTCAACCATCATGCATATTAAAATCATGATTTTGAAGAAATCATAAATATATGTCAAGAACACCAACATGTTTATAAATTCATACCACATGATAAAAACGATTACTTATCATGTTACTAATTAAAAAACCGTAAATCATAAACACTAACTAAAGTATGTAACATTGATTCGTCGAGTAACTCGGAATCGTTACCTTAGCTAGCTAAAATCAAGTAGCACCAAAATAATAAGAACTAAGAAAATAAGAAACCCGTCTTCTAATCTTCTCCTAAAATTATACGGTCCACCAAACTCGTTTCAACATCAAAAAAAATAATTTAAATACATAACAAAGGGTGTCATAAATAAAAAGGGTCAAACAAAAAGGAAACTAATATTTTACATAAGAATTATACAAGACGGGAGACATATCTCCCGTATAAATACGGAAATAAAAGATTGTATAATAATATACAAACTATGAACCGAATATAGGTCCAAGGTAAATACTTCGCTCGCTAGCTCGTCCATGTACCCCAAATATGCATTCACCACCTGTTGAACCGCATTAAATAATAAACACGGAAGCCACAGTCAGTGGGTGAGTAAACTCCGCAGTCCTCAGCCACGAATGTCAAAGTTGACTAAAAAGTCGAGAAAAGTCAAAGATGACTTAAAAGTCAAGAAAAGTTTAGGACGACTTAAAAGTCAAGAAAAGTCAATGACGACTTTTAAAAAGTCAAAAAAAGTCAAAGACGACTTAAAAGTCAAGAAAAGTCAAAGATGACTAAAAACGGTCTTTTCATGAAATCTCTCAGAAATTCCAAATACGAACGCGGAATTTCAAAATACGACTCGAAACAATAAATTCTATTTTAAAAACTTAAGTTCTACTGAAAAGTGTTAGTAAATATTTTTACTAAAAAAATTGGGTACTTTTCGTGTTGTTACAAGAACCATACAATTGAAGAAAACTTAGAACTAAACTAAACTAGAGAAAACTAAAACTAAACTAAACTAAGAAAGATGAGAGAAAGAAGAAAACTAAACTAAAGAGAGAAGAGAAGTGTTTTTTGTACATCTATTTGTGTGTAGAGGCTAGGCTATTTATAGGGTTGAGAGGTTGCTCAAATATGTCCAGATTCATCCCCTAGACAACCTAATAAAGCTCCATTAAGGCTTGCATTAAAAAGAGGTTGGTCAAATGTGTCCAGATTCATCCCCTAGACAAAGCATTTAATCACTCATTTAAGCTTGGTAGAAGAAGAGCCAAGAAACGTCTAAGCAGCAAACATACCCAATCGGGTAAGTGGAAATCCGATCGGGTAAGTGTGCAAGATGGACTTTTCCGTCTCTTCCAATTTCATCCTTGGGCACGGAATCCTATGCCTTAGTCTTGGTCAATGCAATACGTAATTAGGCGTGGGCTAGTCTTCCTTTGACTTGGGTTGATGTTTCCTTTTGAAGTTCAAAGCCAAAGTCCAAGATAAATCCACTTCAGGAAGGATGTAGCGGAATCGTAATCAAATCGTGAAATGGCTATCATCGGTTCCTCATAAACTCGTACTCTAGTGTCTATGCTCCATAAAATAGGAAAATATAGCAAAACCGCTTCATTTCCTATAAAACGAGACAAAACACGCAAAACAACTAGAAAAGACGATATTAGCTCATAAAGTGGCTTAACAAAGCACAAATGACATACAAAACCGAGCTAAAGTGGGGGTTAAAATCATACAAATATTCACTTATCAACCTCCCCCAAGCTAAACCTTTGCTTGTCCTCAAGCAAACATAACAAACACTACCAAGACAAGGTTGCAAGCATTGGCTACTATACCATCAAGAAACAAATCTCAACGTAAAACTTTGGAAACATAATGAATCATAACCCAAAAGCAACGTGGGCAAGAATGATACATAAACATGGCTGAGATTTACATAACGGCGTAGCACAAAGAATTTCACTATAGAATTTCGGCTCTTGCATGATCTTTTGACAAATGGACTCTCACGGCACACTCGAACACTCAATGTATGTAAAAGGTGATTTCTTTATGTGTAAATGTTTTTGAGACACTCACCTATCTACGACTTATGAAAATGTGTCCGCAGTCTAATATGGTAAACAATTCAAAACACAAGTCAAAGATCACAATGCACATAGAAAAGAAGCCGAAAAAAAATAAGAAGAAGGCTTTGGGAAATGGGTGAAAGGTGGACAAATAGTTATGGTCATGTGAAGGTTAGAATGAGCTAGCAACTGACCAATGATATATGAACACTCAATCCAAACTTTCGATGAATTCCCAAAGGACGAAAAACGAAGCCAGAAGGAACAGATTGGCTTATTACGCACGAAACACAAGGGTAAACTCCTTCTATTGATTTGACATTTTGAGGAGATACTCACAACTTCTTCTCTTATTTCTTTTTCTTTCTTTTTTTCTTTCTTTTTCGATTTTTTCATCTTTTTTTTTTCTTTTCTTTTGAACATAACTTCACTTCTTGAACTTTTTCGTTCTCCCAAATTCACTTTGATAGATAAGAACAAATCTTCTCAAAAGAGCACCCATACACCATAGTCTAGCTACTAGCTCAAAAGGTAGGCAGTTTTTATTTGTAGCTATTATTTTGTGAAGCATTTGTATGAAGGGGCTAATTTTGAGGTGTAATTCAAAGTGAAAAAGGCTTCAAATCTTAGTGAATCATGAATTCAATGCTTATGGGAATGAAATGAGAACCATACTTATGCGTTTTGACATGACACACATCACAAGGAGAACTACACACACCTAAATGAGACTGGGTATAGATGTACCAGTCTAAGGAGGTTCTACCTTACAAAATATGTAGTTTGCCAAATGTCAAGATCAAGCGTACTCATTTATAGATTCATTCCATGCCTAATGTGTACAAGACCTCCCCATGTATGCAAAATTCAATGAATATTGAATCATTACGCTTTGAAAGCTCAAAGTTTGGGAAATTGTAACATGATAGCATAATAGACAAGCAAGCAAAGCATGAAAAGCATTCAATTATGTTCAAAAATTTTAAAAAAATTCTCTCTAAAATCTTCTTTTTCTCTTTCATTCAAAATTTGAAAAATGATAACTAAAATGCAAAATAGGAAAATGCAATCCCTCCCCCAAGCTAAACATCACATTGTCCTCAATGTGAGTACAAAGACTAAATATGCAACGAGATGCTTAATGGGAAGAAAGGAAAAATGAAAGAAGAATGAAGCTTACTAGCCAGCGCAGAGTCCCCCAAGCTAGTCTTTTGGACTTGACAAGGAAGGTCTTCATAGATTCTTCAAAAACTCTTTCATCTGCAAAGAAATCTAACAAAACAACGTAAAAGGGAAAAACAAAAATAAAAATGCAAAAAGAAAGGGAAAAACACGGGTTGCCTCCCGAGAAGCGCTTGTTTAACGTCTTGCTCGACGAATTTTTCTATGAAATCATTGGGTTGGGGATGGACGCTCCGTATAGACAATATCTAAACATCCAATGATAGAATTGCTATAGTAGAGTTTCAGTCTGTGTCCATTGACTTTGAATTTCTCACCATTACTAGTCATTAGTTCCACATAGCCGTACTTGCTAACATATGTGACAGTGAATGGTCCAGACCATCGCGATCGAAGTTTTTCCGGAAAAAATTTCAAACGGGAGTTGAAAAGAAGTACTTGGTCACCGACATTAAACTCTTTTTTAATTATCCTCTTGTCGTGCCAACGCTTCGTTTTTTCCTTGTAGATCCTAGAATTCTCATAAGCTTGCAAACGAAATTCTTCTAGCTCATTGAGTTTCAAAAGTCGTCTATCAGCGCTAGGCTTAGTGTCTAAGTTGAGTTCTTTGATAGCCCAATAAGCTTTATACTCTAACTCGACAGGAAGATGACAGGCCTTTCCATAAACCAACCGATAAGGAGATGTTCCAATCGGGGTTTTGAAAGCTGTGCGATAAGCCCATAAGGTGTCATCGAGCTTATTACTCCAGTCAGTTCTAGATCTTTAGACTACTTTCTGAAGAATTGTTTTCAACTCTCTATTTGAGACTTCTATTTGACCGCTGGTCTGAGGGTGGTAGGCTAATCCTCGTCTGTGATACACACCATACTTGGCAAGCAAAGTGACTAACTGCTTTTCTCCAAAAATTAGTTCCTCGATCACTAATCACGGCTCTGGGTACACCAAAACGTGGAAAGATGATCTTCTTAAATAGCCGTATCACAGCTCTAGCATCATTAGTGGGAGTGGCAATTTCTTCTACCCACTTAGAAACATAGTCAACAGCGACTAAGATGTAACGATTTCCGTTAGAAGAAGGGAATGGTCCTTGATAGTTAATACCCCAGACATCGAATATTTCGACTTCCAATATGCCGTTTTGAGGCATTTCATGTCTCTTGGATATTTGACCCATTCGTTGACAAGCGTCACAAGCCATAACAAAGTCTTTTGAATCTTTAAACATCGTGGGCCAGAAAAACCCGGATTGTAAGACTTTGGCAACGGTCTTGGACGGACCATGATGACCACCATAAGCAGATGAGTGGCATCCTTCTAAAACTCCTTTAACTTCCCACTGAGGGATACATCGTCTGTAAAGACCATCAGAGCACTGCTTGAAAAGATAAGGGTCATCCCAAACAAAGAATTTTGCATCATGCAAGAATCTCTTTCTTTGGTTGTAAGAAAGGTCAGAAGGTAGCTGGTGACTGACAAGAAAATTGGCAATATCAGCATACCAAGGAGAAGAGTCCACAATTGCCATTAATGAATCATCAGTAAACGAATCATTAATCGGCGTTGGCAATCCTATCTCAGTTACTCTTATCCTTGAGAGATGGTCAGCGACTACGTTCTCTGCTCCTTTCTTATCCCAGATCTCTAGATCAAACTCTTGAAGGAGTAGGATCCATCGGATAAGTCGAGGTTTCGCCTCTTTCTTAGAAAGCAGATATTTCAAAGCAGCATGGTCAGTGTAAACAATGACTTTCGATCCTATAAGGTAAGAACGGAATTTGTCTAAGGCGTAGACAATGGCAAGAATTTCTTTTTCAGTGGTGGCATAGTTTATTTGGGCAGGATCTAAGGTTTTACTAGCATAGTAAATTGCATAAAGGAACTTTTCCTTTCTTTGCCCCAAAACAACTCCAACGGCATAATCACTTGCATCGCACATAAGTTCAAAAGGAAGATTCCAATCAGGTGACTGGATTATAGGTGCGGTGATTAAAGCACGTTTGATCTTGTTGAATGCCTCAAGACATTCCTTCGTGAAATTAAAAGGTGCATCCTTAAAAACGAGCCCAGTCAAGGGCTTGGCTATTTTTGAAAAATCTTTTATAAACCGTCGGTAAAAACCGGCGTGGCCAAGGAAACTCTTGATTCCTTTTACATTAGTAGGTGGTGACAGTTGTTCAATAATTTGTCAAACAATTATCAAAGGAAATGTCATAGACGCTAAAGTCGTCCATGAATACTTCCATGATTGTCTCAACAAAATCGGAAAAGATACTAGTCATGCAACGCTGGAAAGTTGCAGGTGCATTACACAAGCCAAATGGCATTCGGCGATAAGCGAAAGTACCATAGGGACAGGTGAAGGTGGTTTTCTCTTGGTCCTTAGGGTGGATAGGAATTTGGAAAAATCCTGAGTAACCATCTAAATAGCAGAAATATTTGTGGCAAGCTAACCTCTCTAGCATTTGATCAATGAAGGGCAGAGGATAGTGATCTTTTCGAGTTGATTGATTCAACTTCCTGTAGTCAATGCACATACGCCATCCCGTCACAATCCTTGTTGGGATGAGCTCATTCTTTTCATTCTTGACTACTGTTGTTCCTCCTTTCTTAGGAACAACCTGGACATGGCTAACCCATTTTGAGTCAGAAATTGCATAGATTATGCCAGCATCTAGTAATTTCATAACTTCAGCTTTAACTACTTCTTGCATGTTAGGATTAAGACGGTGTTGACCTTGAACACAAGGTCTTTGACCTTCTTCTAAGTTGATTCTATGCATGCAAAAGTCGGGGCTTATGCGTGTGAGATCTTCGAGTTTATAACCTATTGCATTCTTATGTTTTTTCAAAACAGTCAATAGTGAGTTTAACTGATTTTCATCTAGGAGAGCACTCACTATGACCGGGCAATATTCGGATTCATCTAAAAAGGCATATTTTAGATTTGAGGGAAGAGGTTTAAGTTCAGGTTTATGTACTTCTGCCTTGGCAGATGCATCAATTAAGCTTATGAACTCCTCAACTTCTTCAGACGGTATCTCTTTATCAGTCAAGTCCCTTTTCAGCTCACTGATCTCAAAATTGTCGTTTTCAGAGATATCCTCTAACAATAGAATTGCTTCTAAAGGATCCTCAATTATTGACGGATACAGGGATTCATCAATGATTGAGTCGACAATGTCAAGGAAACAGCAAGGCTCTTCAAGCATAGGGCTCTTCATTGCACTGTTTAAGTTGTAGATGACTTTATCATCACCTACTTCTAATGTCAATTTTCCATTCTTGACATCGATTACTGCTCTCGCAGTGTGTAGAAATGGCCTTCCTAAAATGATAGGGATTTGCGAATCTTCAGCCATATCTAACATTATGAATTCGACCGGAATGAAAAACCTCCCTACTCTGACAGGCACATCTTCTAAAACTCCCATAGGTTGTTTTAGAGAACGATCGGCCATTTGCAGGGTGATACTTGTGCATTTCAGAATTCCCATATTCAATTTTTCGCAGATGGAATAGGGCATGGCGCTTACACTAGCACCTAGATCGCATAAAGCTTTATCAATTGTGTAGGTGCCTATAGTACAAGGTATAGAGAAACTACCAGGATCCTTTAACTTA
Source organism: Heliosperma pusillum (assembly GCA_022085475.1). Lineage (NCBI taxonomy): Eukaryota > Viridiplantae > Streptophyta > Magnoliopsida > Caryophyllales > Caryophyllaceae > Heliosperma > Heliosperma pusillum. The sequence continues at coordinate 18,131 of JAIUZE010071875.1, read as the reverse complement.
GGAGGGGACTTATTTTGCAATAACGCACTGCATTCAGCGGTGAATGCTATGATTTCTACATCATCTAAAGTCCTTTTCTTAGTTAAAATATCCTTCATAAATTTCTTATAAGAAGGGATTTGAGTGATTAATTTAGTGAAGGGAACCGTTACTTGGAGGTTTTTGACTACTTCCATGAATTTACCGAACTGGGTTTCCTTATGATTTCTCCTCAAACATTGGGGAAATAGAACTTGGATTTTGATGGGTTCCTTTTCAGGTTCATCCTTCTTTTCAGGTTTGTTGTCCGCTTCCTTAGCGGTGGATGGTTGGGTTTCTTTTTGGCTCTCTACTTGTGAAGGCTCAACTACTGGTTCTTTAGGTTGCTGAGGTTCCGTATAAGTGGTACCACTCCTAAGGGTGATAGCATTTGCGGTGTCCCTCGGTTGCTCACCGTGAGGTGGGAGTTGGCCTTGCTTTCTTTGGGCATTAGAGGCAGCCAATTGGGCCATTTGAGTTTCAAGCATCTTGATGGCAGCACCTTGAGCTTGATCACTCTTTTGAAGTTGAGCAAACATTGAATCATGTTTTTGAACAACTTGCAGAAGCATGGATTCAATTTTGCTCAAGCTTGAGTCATTAGGTTGGCCTTGAATTTGAGGTGGTTGGTGTTGATTTTGGTAAGGTTGGTTAAAGTTAGGTTGGAATGAAGGTCTCTGGTTTTGAAAAGCAGGTGGATTGTAAGGTTTCTGTTGGTGTGGTATGAATGGTTGTTGAATTTGTTGTTGGGGATTTTGAACGTTGGTGCTTTTGTAGGACAAAAATGGGTGGTTTTTTGTGTTTTCGTTATAGAATTTTGAGAAAGCGTTGCCTTGCCTATATCCTTGATAGGCATTGACTTGCTCTATTGAACTTCTACATTCTTGAAAACTATGCCCTCCAATCCCACATGTCTCACATACCACTACGTGGTTAGTGACGTTGATATGTTCCTTGGATTGGGAAGAGCTTCCTACTTGATGCTGCAGAAGGGCTAATTGGGCTTCTAGGAGTGCTACTTTACTAGAATCGTCCTGCTTGGCTTTGAGAGGCATAGCACGCGAGTTGCTATACTGAGAATCGTGGATTGCCATTGACTCGATAGTCGTACTAGCTATTTCTACATCGATTTGATCGAAACGACCATTGTTAGCGGAGTCGAGGATACGACGCGATTCGCCACAACAACCGTTGTAGAAGGCGATAGCTAGGAACCATGAATCAAGGCCATGATGAGGACATTCTCTTTGTAATTCTTTGTACCTTTCCCATGCCTCATGAAGGCTTTCATCGCCTCTCTGACGGAATCCAGTGATTTGGCTTCGTAAGAGTGCGGTTCGTTCTGGTGGGAAGTACTTTTGATAGAAAGCAAGAGCTAGACCATCCCAGTCGGCTATTCCTAAGGCAACTCGGTCAAGACTATTGATCCAGAGTTTTGCCTTTCCTCTTAAAGAGAAGGAAAGAGCATTTCCCTAATCTGCTCTTGGGATTCTCCAGTTTGTCTAATTGTGGAGCAATAGTCACAGAAGTTTTGGATATGAAGGTTAAGATCTTCTGTGGCATTGCCACCAAATTGATTTCTTTCTATTAGATTGATGAAGGCAGGTTTGATTTCAAAGTTTTGGGCTGTAATTTGAGGTGTAGCGATACACCTTGGAAGTGTATCTGCGGTGGGTTTAGAATGGTCGGAAAGTCAAACCATTTTCTTTTGTGAAGATGAAGATGGAGTGTTGGTTGAAAGTTGATTGATGTTTGGTAATGGAGATGAGAATGGATCTTCTTCTCTTTCAAGATTAGGTAAGATGTCTGAGTATTTCTCACGAATACGATCTAAACTTGAAATATCAGAAGCTTTTGAAATTTCGTTGAAAAGCTTTAGTTTCCTACGCAGAGTTCTTTCTAGTTCGGGGTCTAAAGGAATAGGGGTCCCTAGTCTAGAAGATCTGGGCATACGATTGGAAAGCTAAGATGAAAAATCAAGAGAGGTCTAAAGGAATTTGAGTTCCCAAAGACTAGATGAAACTAATTGTGATAAAAATCACAAGAGAAAGGAAAAATAAACCGTGCTTCCCGGCAACGGCGCCAAAATTTGATCGGGTTGTCGCGTACCCTAATCAAAGATAAATAACCCAGACTAGGCTAACAACAAATTAATGTAATTAGGGAAGTAAGGGGTCGATCTCGGGGAGACGGGAGATACTTGGGAATAGTTATGGTTAGAACTCTAACTTGTATGATTGTCACAATGGTTATTACTAATGCTAGAAAACTAAAACAATAATTAATGACTCAATATAGAAAAGGATCTAGGGAAGTAAGTTCACACATGTAGATTAACATATTGATGGAATCGGATTTAGGATATGCAAATAATTCATTGTGAGTTCGTAAGAATGATGTGTTCATTACAATCATAGATCAGATGGTCTAGCAGGCTTTTAGGCGATTTACTAGGTCTTAATCTACCATGTCATGCTTTGTCTATTCAATTCACGTATTTTTACCTTGGAAAAGAATTCCATTTTAGTCAATGATTTTGGCCAAAAATCGTCAACTATCGTTATAGATAGTCCAAACATGCATAGACACAATGTTTTAAAAGCACAATTTCTTTTATCCAATTATCATCTTTTAATCAATCTAACATGGCTACCCTATACCCTAGAAAGGTGACTACTCACTCATGATTATGTTTATGACTAAGATGATATTAACAATGAAAGTTAAGATAGGCATGATTAGTTGATTTTTGACAATAATTTAGACTCTCTATGAGGCGATAATAACGACGCTATATGACAATCTAAGAAATGAAACTACGATTATAACAACATGAAAATGAATCTAAATGATGTGGAAAGAAGATAACAATCAAATGAAAAACGATAAAGAACAATAAACAAAGGATAAGTTAGAAATACCTAGGTGATGATCAACAATGAGAGCGATAACGACAATAGAAATCCCTCGCATAGAAATACCGTACCTTGAATTACAACTCTTGTACCCAACAAAGTAGATTACAAAGATTGAAATTCTTATTGAACTCAACTAATGTTTTGATATGAAATGGACAGAAATAAACTAAGAACAAAAGACAAAAGTAGAAGATAATCTAAACTAGAAAGACTAAAACTAAAGAGAAAAGAAAAGATTATTCTAAAGAAGATATGTAAGAAGATTGTATGAGATATGATATTAGATTGTGTGTTCTATTGTGAGGGGCTAGAGCATCTATTTATAGTATTAGGGTTTTGTGGAGAAGAGGTCGGGCATTAAACACATAAGACAAAAGTAGGAGGTTGAAGCCGTCATGCTCGGATCAGCAAGGATACCCGATCGGGTACACACTTACCCGATCGGGTAAGTGGTCTTCTGGAAGCTCTTGACTAACGTTTCATCTTCCTTTGCTTTGACTTGACCTCCAACATCCCCCTTGACTTCTACAATCGGGTTTATTGATAGGGTTTGATGTAAAGCGATGAATTCTTCCGCCCAATTGATTGATCTTCCGACAACTACGAAACCGTGTTTACTCCTTCTCTCTTTCAAATTAGTGAACCTTCTTGAAATGCCTTTGACATGGTCAAGCTTGCTTCTTTAAATCGTCGGGTTCTAGGCAAATGCTCGGGAATATAGAAAAAGGGCGTAGAAACGTCACTTTCCCTACAAAACAGGTTAGAACACAGGAATTTGCCTAGAAGACGATATTAGCTCATAAAGTGGCTTAACAAAGCACAAATGACATACAAAACCGAGCTAAAGTGGGGGTTAAAATCATACAAATATTCACTTATCAGTTTGATCAAGACTTTTGCTCTCCGAGTACTCATAAACAAGCAAACGCTTTTGGCCTTCTATGCAGCATCCATATAGTTTCACCAGGTTGCGATGCTTAACAACAGATATAGCAGCTATATCTGCTATAAATTGATGCTTTCTTTGATGAGATGCCACTGATAGTTTTTTCACTGCGGCTATTATGCCATCACCAAGTGTCCCCTGCAATTGCAAAAATAGAAAAATGAAAACTTGAAGAAAATGGTTTGACCATACCTTTTATGACTGTTATATTTTTAATTATATGGATATATGGAAATGGATAAGTCATATGTGAGTTTAGCTTTTGTGTGTATCGCGTTGTTGTCATTAGTATTGCATTTTCTATATGAAAATGTGATGTTTTAAATACGAAATATCATGATTAGGAGTGTGCATTATCTGATTGCGGCATGGGTCGGACGGTGCACAACCCTAATATTTATGATAAGATTCATTTTGACTTCAAGCATTAAAACAAAGAAGATTAATTTAAATCCATTAGACCTCCTAATATTCACCCACAAAGATGATTTATGTACCTTAAAAACAGATCCAAAGCCACCCTCGCCAAGCTTATTTGCAAGGTCGAAATCCCTTGTTGCTGACCTAAACTCCGTATAACTTAAAGATTTGGTATCAATGCCTTGTAGTTCAGGAAGCCCAAGAAAAATACAAAAATTATCCGTAGATAGAAATCACATACTCAAGCATGACAATTAGGAGTAACGTTAGTGTGTATTTAGAACCATAGCATGTTGTGTTGCATGTAGTCTCCTCTTCCTTTGAAAAAACCACCATCCAACCAAAATAAAAAGTGTTATCACTACAATGGCAATAACCACTCTCATAATCACAACAATCTATTTTGCATTTGTCCTTGAACTTATAGGCCTAGGCTGAAACACTGGGTAAAACTAGGTTATTGTTATGTAATTGCATATCTTTTAAATATAAACAAGTTTATGAAATGAACCAACAAATTTAAATTACTTGGAGTTCCACTGAGAGCTGAAATAGAAGGTTCATATGTTCCTTGGAAAGATATGCAACATGTCCGTTTTCCAGCCCAAAGATGTATTTCAATGTAGTTTGCTATTACTTGAATTGTGTAATTCCTCCCAACATGTACATATGACTTCTCACCTGCCTCCTTACGAATGTTGAAATCCTTTTCTACACGAACTCCCTAGATCAAAATTTTGAGATTTGAGTAGGAGCAACAATTATTGCCAGATCTGAGTAGTAGTGCATACTATCTAACAGGTAACGGATCCATGGAGCTGCTACATGGATTAATCGAAAAATATTACGAGCATGAGCATTTTAATAATTTTCTACGTTAGTTGAAGAATCGCATGCAATCAAGACCAATCTGTTAGGAACAAAATAACTAGAATCTGTTAGGAACAAAATAAATAGAGAATGCGAATCGATATCAATGAAGTTATGTTGCATCTATTCCCTCCTTGAAATTTACAGATAATTATCCTTATAAAAAAGCAATAATCTATAAATTATATAAAAGGGCAAGTCGAGTAGTTAAATGAACGACACGGGGCATAATACTATCATAGATAAAAAATTACTTAAAACATCCATACAATTAAGCAAAAAAATAACAAGAGCCTCCATTTTATCATCATTTCATCTTCCCAAACTGTTACTTCTTCATCTCTCTATTTACTCTTATCCATAACTACAACTTTTTCCTTTCTTAATTCAAAGTAATATCTAACCTTTATTTTCTTCGGTTACAAAACATTGCAATAAGTTTATGCATAAACATCATTTGAAAATATTATCTACATTGTTGGATAGGTATATGATTTTTTGTTCTTTTCATTTTTATTAGTTACTAATTGAGTTTCTCCCTGTTTTTGATAATAATATTTCAAGATTTCAAGTTCTTTGATAGCTTTCATTATATATTGTTGTATTTCATCTATCAAATGAGTGACCTATCGGTAAAATTAATATTGATTAGTCAAGGAAATATCCCGTTTGTGCATATATATATATATATATATATATATATATATATATATATCGCTTTTAGTGTTAATTGGATGGTTATCTTTACATCAACAATTTGTGTTGAACTTCATATTGGCAGGGTAGGAGAAGAAAAGAAGGAAAGTAGAAGAATACGAAAGGAATGAATGAATTAAGGTAATTTGTTTGTTATTTTTTTATTTACCTAGCAGTAATTATTTGGATAATATAGAGTGATTGTTATGTTGCTTAGTTTCTAATATATTTTTAATATGGGACTATTCTCACTATTGGTAACCAAGAAAGCGAGGCGGCTAATGTCATGTGGGATCACTTATACCTGTAAAAAACAAATTACTTCTATCATAGTATTTTTTTTTCCACATTTAGTAAAATAAGTAATAGTTAATACATATTTGTAAATTTTTTTTTTTGTAGAATTTGAGTCATTTTATGGTTGGACATTATTTACATGTATCCATATGCAAGTAAATTTTACAAGCCTAACGTATGTAAGTATCGTATTCATCTATTTGATAAAATACATCACCGTTTTTTTCTAAACCAAAATGGTCTAAGTATTGAAAGTCCATAGACCCTACTTAGACTAATCTAATTAGTTACTAATTAACTTGTTAAATTAGTATTTAATGATCTATGTAACATGCATGCAAATATAAAGGCATTATAAAGAGAAGTAGAAATTTCCTTACATTGATGATGAAAATAAGCGCAATAACAAATTATTGTCTTAGATGAATTTCTACCAAGCTTAGGATGATCCTCCAAAACCCAATCTTCAAGCTAGAAGATCTCCTCTAAGTTGCACCCAAGATGGTACCCAAAAATCTCTATTTATTATTAACTAGATAATAAGTAAAGATAATACTACTAAAGTACTAATATTGGTATATTACTACACTAGTAATACTTAGGAAATATTAGTATATATGAGAGTTTAGAGAGAAGTTCAGGATTTTAGAGAGATATGTAAAACAAGTGAATAATGAAGCAAATAGAAATGAACAACCAAAGTGCCCTTTTAAAGGAACTTGGCCGGTCATGCCATCACCAAAAGGGTGATTATTTTGCTTATTATATTCTCATGTAAATGACTTGAGTGTGGTGGTAAATGTAATGATATTGGTGACATAACATAAGGTGGAGTGTAGGGTTAAATGAGAACAATCATCATTGATCTCCACTAGCAAATAATCCGGCCCCAACTTGTGTTATGTGGTCCATTTTGATTTTTGATATTTGTCCCACAAATACTTATAATCATATGTTTAATTATCTTGTATAATTAAGTGTTAATTTGATCATATAACAATTATATGACTCAAATTAATAATCAAAATACACTCAACTTTTAAGTGATATTTTACCATTATATCAATATATAATGAGTCCCACAATGTCCAATTAATTTATTTTACAACTCTTTGTAAACATAATTAACTAATCACATCTACCTTAAAATATATGCATAACCTCAACTAATTTAAACAAATGACAATTAATCATTAAACTAAATCTTATTTAATCGTATTAAAATAAGACGTAAAGTTTATTCTGTCAGTTATCGTATAATTGACTAATAAACTTAACCAGAATGAGTTCCTAACTCAATTTTCAATAAATAACTCTCGTAACCAAACATATATCAAATATATATGTAAAGGACTAATTAAACTGTATCGTATACAAATAATTAGTTTTCTATTTGGGTCTCATCCTTTAGGCGTGACCGAAAGGGGTCAGTTGATCACCGCCGTAAAACGACAATAACGTCTAACTCTAGTCAGCTGATCGTTATTGATTTACGTTAATAAACTGACGTGGAGTATTAATATACTAGTTATCCCACGTATATTCCAAAATGAGATTTATTATATAAATGCACTATTGTGGAGGACACTTACTCCAACAATCTCCCACTTGTCCGATACAAGTTGTGCATGTAGCCACATTATTGCGGAGAACTCCTTCTCCAACAATATCTCCCACTTGTCTCGACAAGTTGTGTGCTACTGATTCTCTTGTCACTTTGTATCACATCCTCCCACTCATCGCAAGGTGTCTTTCAGGTCGCACTTGCGATTGAAAAATATAAATAGAGTGGTTTCTCGATCTGGGAAAGTAACTGTCTGACCGAAAAATCTACCAGAGATCCCTTCCGAGCGTGGCCACGCATTTCTAGTCAGTACTCCTCGAGTGGCCCGAAGATGTTAATACCCAACGTGGGTGGACAATTCCTGTTGACCCAACTTACACTATATATAATGCAGATCACCATGACCCAGTAGAATGCCCATCGGCCTCCTATCATGGCACGACCTAGGACAAAAACCATGGTCAATCGGAAACTACACTGACTCAGGTAAATGGTCGTCAGTCTAAAGATCGACTCATAGGAATAATATAGAAATCCCTGCCACGATCAGGCTTCAACAATTTGATAAGAGATCCTATAAAGCTCACTGCCCGAAAGAGTGTCATACAGTCTACCTATGTAAACAACCAGTCATCTCCATGACCCTATGACGCTAAACTAGCCATCGATTAGCTTACAATCTATTCACTACGAGACGTCACCTCATATAAGTGACTAGGGGCAATAGTACTAAGTTTATCTTGTTCACTTGAATTGTGTTCAACTTTTCATAAAACCAATTCAGATAAAACAAAGTATTGATATTTAGTCGAACTAAAATAAAAAGCTCATATAAAACTCGAACAATGAATGCAATTATCATATATGTAAACATTGATACAATATTCAACTATTACATTTCATATAATCTAGAGGAATTCAAGCACTCGTCTTAATCCCATTGCGACGACATGCCCATCATGCTTTTCTTTTGAAAGAGGCTTGGTTAGAGGATCAACGATGTTATCGTCTATCCCAACCTTACATACATCAATTTCCTTCCTCTCCACGTAATCTCTAATTACATGGTATTTCCTAAGTACATCTTTAGACTTGTTACTAGAGTTGAGTTCCTTTGCTTGAAAGATAGCCCCACTGTTATCACAATACATCGTGATTGGATCTGCGGTGGTGGGGACTACTCCTAGAGCTTCCATGAATTTTCGAATCCACATAGCTTCCTCTACAGCCTCTGATGCTGGAAGGTACTCAGCTTCTGTTGTATAATCCGCAGTAACGCTTTGCTTGAAACTCTTCCAGCAAACAACTCCTCCATTCAACATAAAGACATAGCCGGATTGGGATTTTAAATCATCCCTATCAGTTTGGAAACTAGCGTCCGTGTAACCCTTTACACGCAACTCAGTTTATCCTCCAAACACCAAGAACGAATCTTTAGTCCTTCGTAAGTACTTGAGGATGTTCTTGACGGCTATCCAGTGACTCTCACCTAGATTGGCTTGATAACGACTCGTCATGCTCAAAGCATATGCGACGTCAGGGCGAGTACACATCATAACATACATGATTGATCCAACTGCGAAAGCAAAAGGAATCAATTTCATGCGTTCAATCTCTTCGGTGATGGTAGGACTCTGCGATTTTCTCAGAGTGATACCATGACCTATTGAAAGAAACCCTCTCTTAGAATCTTTCATTTTGAACCGATCAAGAATCTTATCTATATAAGCTTCTTGACTTAATTCTAGTATCCTCTTGGATCTATCTCTATAGATACCGGATACCTAAAATGCGTTGTGCCTCTCCCAAATCCTTCATTTGGATATGTTTCCCTAGCCACTCCTTTGTAAAAGTAAGCATTGGTATATCATTCCCAAAGAGAAGTATGTCATCTACATATAAAATAAGGAAAGTAACTTTGCTCCCACTTAACTTTATTTATAAACATGGCTCCTCGACACTTTGTGTAAAACCGTTTTGTTTAATAACATGATCGAAGCGATGATTCCAACTCCTGGATGCTTGCTTAAGACCATAAATGGATCTCTTAAGTTTGCACACCTTCTTAGGGTTGGATTTATCCACAAAACCTTCAGGTTGTGTCATGTACACTTCCTCTTCTAGAATCCCATTCAAGAAGGCGGTTTTGACATCCATTTGCCAAATTTCATAATTATGAAATGCGGCAACCGTTAAGAGAATCCTAATGGATCGAAGCATAGCAACTGGGGCGAAGGTTTCATCATAGTGTAAACCATGAACTTGAGTGAAGCCTTTCGCCACCAATCTAGCTTTGTAGACATTATTATGTCCATCTTTGGCGATTTTGATCTTGTAGATCCACTTGCACTGAAGAGGTTGTACCTTCTCAGGTAAGTCTACCAAGTCCCATACTTGATTTTCGCACATAGAATCCATTTCGGATCGCATGGCCTCGAGCCAATGCGTGGAGTCAGGACTAGAAATGGCCGACTTGTAGGTGGTGGGTTCACACTTTCAAAAATTAATAAATCTCCATCTTCCTCGATGCATCCGAGGTAACGGTCAGGTTGATGAATAATTCTATTTGACCTTCTAGGGACAACAACCGTTTCAGACGAGGAGGGAACATTTTCCTCTACTTTATTCTCGGTTTGTGGGTCTTGAACTTCATCAAGTTCAAAATTTCTCCCACTCTGTCTATTAGAAACGATATTGTTTTCTAGAAAGACATCATCACGAGACACAAACACTTTGTCCTCGTGACGGTTGTAGAAGTAATAACCATGTGTTTCCTTAGGATACCCTACAAAAAGACATTTGTTGGACCTGGGTGCGAGTTTGTCGTTATACTTGTCATGAATATCCGTCTCGCAACCCCAAATTCTCATAAATGACAAATAAGGAGCCTTTACTTTTCATATCTCATATGGAGTCTTGTCTGCTGCTTTAGTCGGGCTACGATCTAGTGAAAAAATTGCGGTTAAGATAGCAAATCCCCAAAACGAATCAGAAAGCTCTGTGAGACTCATCATTGACCGAACCATATCTAATAAAGTTCGGTTTCTCCTTTCAGACACACCTTTTATTTGAGGCGTGCCAGGAGGAGTCCATTGTGATACTATACCACAATCTTTTAGGTCTGAATTAAATTCATTATTTAGATATTCACCATCACGATCGGATCGTAGGGTTTTAATCTTCTTATTCAATTGGTTTTCTACTTCGTGTTGAAACTCTTTGAACTTTTCAAAAGCTTCACTCTTATGCATGCCTCATTAAGTAGACATATCCACATCTACTCAAATCGTCATTAAAGGTAATGAAGTAGTTATAACCACCTCTAACTTGGAGAGTCATTGGGCCACACACATCTGTATGTACAAGGCCTAATACCTCCCTTGCTCTTGTCCCTTTTCCTGTCAAAGGAGCACGAGTGATCTTGCCCAAAAGGCAAGATTCGCATACACCATAAGATTCGTAATCAAATGGATTGAGAAGTTTCGTTGAAACAAGGATCTCTTTATGCGTCGTTTGTTTATATGACCTAAACGACAATGCCAAAGATATGATTGATTAGGTTCACCTAATTTGAGCTTCTTACTCTCTACATGATAAAATTCATTAACATTATGTAGATCATAAATACCTCCAATAGAGACGGCTTTACCATAAAACACATCCTTAAAAGAAAATGAACAACTATTGTTCTTGATTACAAAAGAAAAACCCTCCGCGTCAAGCATGGATATGGAGATAATGTTCTTGGTCAAGGAGGGTACAAAATAACAATTATTTAGATACAATTCAAGACCACTAGCTAAGGTGAGTACATAAGTTCCTATGGAGACGCCGTCTACTCTTGCTCCATTCCCCATTCGTAGGTCCACATCACCCTTGGCTAGTGCTCGCAGGTCCTTCAACCCCTGCAAATGATTACAAAGGTGAGAACCACATCCGCTATCAAATACCCAAGTAGAAGTGCAAGCATAGTTAATATCTATCATATAGAGAGAACATAGGATTATACCTGACAATGTCACACATCCGTCCTTCTTATCCTTCAAATACTTGGGACAATTGCGTTTCCAGTGTCTCTTGCCTTTACAATAAAAGCATTTGGCGTCGGCATGCTTTTTGCCCTTTGCCTTGGCATTGCTATACACTATAGATTTGCCCTTTCCTTTCCCATGCTTCTTAAATTGGGCCTTAGCTTTGCCTTTTCCCTTTTGAACCCCAAGGCTTAAGTTCTTCAACTTCATTGAAAAAACATCCCTTTTCTCACTCCCACTAGCCTCCATATCCCTTTCGACTTGGTTAAGGAGGGCATGGAGCTCATGAAAGCTCTTGTCCATGCCATGCATGTTATAGTTCGCCCTAGTTTGGGCGAACTTGGGAGGAAGTGAGTGAAGGATACGGCCAACCGCTAGCTTCTTTGGAATCTTAACCCCTAGACGCTTTAGAGTGTCAACATGATCAACCATCTTGAGCACGTGTGGACCACCCTTTTGGCCCTTGTCTAGCTTGGCTTTAAAAAGTCATGTCATAGCATTGTACTGGCGTATGTCTGGTGATTGAGAAAACGCCAAGGTCACCCTCGAGAATATCTCATATGCTTCTAGGGTGATGTATTGTTGCTTAAGACTTGAAGACATTGACCCTATCAAGACCATCTTGACGTCATTTGCTACTTTCAAGTACTCCTAATAGGCGGCCTTGGCCGCATTAGTGGCCCTTGGACCGGGTTCATTGGGAGGGGTTTCGGTCAAGTAGCGCAAGATGTTATCCGATAACGCCGCGCTCTTAATCGTTTGCTCCCACTCCACGAAATTAGATCCATAGTACTTTAAGATGCATTTGTCCATTACGGACCTTAGCCATGAGTCTTTGCCAAGTTGAACGATATTGTTGTTATTGTTTGCCATTTGCGAATTGAAATACTACAACAAAATTACGAAATATTAACATTCAATGTTTTAAACAATTTTTAATTGTAAAAACAATTTAAACAAGTCACTCATATAATGGCGCCTCACGAAATTATATAAGTGATTCCGAGACCCGCATTTTAGATAAAAATGAACATGTTATGCCACCTTTATGTAATAGACGGTAAGTCAACATTTTGACTAATTCTACTCCTAGAAGTCTCGGTCCACGGATTTCATCTAAAACCGTCTCCTAGTCCCGAGATAACGCTTATCTCGTTGAGTCCAACCCAATTTAGGCATGTGATCGCATCACCCTACTTACCCGAGGTAAAAAAGGCCACGTTGTGGTTGTCCTAATGAACACGGGATTCATATGTGCTTTAATTGGTAAGGCTAAATCTCAAGTGGTCTTTCCAATTTAGTTATTAATTCCCTATAACTGAACTAAGTCGGCGAATTTTAAATAACGTTGAATTGACAATCGAGAAAAAAAAATGCATGTTTGGCGATTTTGGCATGAGCGGAAAACATAAGCAAGCAATTTAACAAATAAAAAGTCCTAGTATGGCCACCTAGCTAATCTTATTAACTAGATGATTAGAAAATCGGAAACCAACTCCTTGATCCCTTGCCTCTTCATGGAATACGCTCCAAAATGGCGCCGTCTTTCGGAACACCGACTTCGGGAATCTCCGTCTTCATAATAAATAATTACAAATATACAAATGAATACATAGAAAATTCCTATTATACATTTTTTCTATAAACTGAAATTATCAATTATTAAAAACCGGCGATACGAGATCGTAATAAATTACAACCGAATCGGTATTCCCTTACATTACGGATAATACCGTTTAAAAATAATCTAGGCCATACTAGGTACAACTTGCATTAAAATAAATAAATGACATTCATTCATTCAACATAAAAAACATAAATAAAATGTTGTAAAAATCATGCTAAAATTGCCCTTAACACTTGTCATGCTCATTCTAGCTCGGTTTTATAGATTTTATCGATTTTTAACTATTAATAATCAATAATCAACACTTAAATCGTATTTAATCTCAAACTAATTATATAATCTGATTTAGAACTCAAAATTAGTCTCCACTAATTTTGTTTATATTTAACTAGTTTGATTTTGATCGTATTTGCTAAATATAGAGGTTTAATCATAACATTTATGAAATAAACCCAAAATAAAATTTAAACATCATAAAAATTTGAAACAAAAAATTTTATACATTCTTAAACATTTCCATAAAATCTAAAAATAAAATATATTTGCTCAAAAATTTCGAATTAAGTTTATGAACAAATAACTTTGTATTTAACGGTTTTATCAAATAAAAACCATTAAATATAGTAAAATAGTGAAACAAATTATGAAACTTAACAAATATAATATTAATCAGAATTTTAATTTTACCAAAAAATTTCATGATCATAAAAGACATTTCAAATTTATGAACATTATAATCTCATATTATCGACTAATATCTCATAAAACTAAATAAACTTGCAGTACTTAATTAAAAGTCACGAAACTCTACATACAGTATGTAAGACATGCATGTGAGATCATACTAAAATTTCATGGGCAGAATCAACATGAAACTATTTTTAGTTTACTTTTATCACAAAAATTGCATGTTAACTCGGTTTAAAAGGCATAAATCATAATAAATAGCAAATAAATCCTTAAAATCACCAAATTTGACCACAAAAATTTTGAAGTCATTAGGTATGAATGCACCAAAAAATTCCGTCCAAATCATATTTAAACTTTAATTATTGATTTATTAGTTATCTTATAACTTTAATAAAAAAATGCTCAAAATGAACATGCATGCTATAAGCTAGCTCTGATACCACATGAAAGTTCATAGACCCTAATTAGACTCATTTAATTAGTTACTAATTAACTTATTAATTTAGTATTTAATGATCTATGTAACATGCATTCAAATATAAAGGCATTATAAAGAGAAGTAGAAATTTCCTTACATTGATGATGAAAATAAGCGCAATAATAAATTTTTGTCTTAGATGAATTTCTACCAAGCTTAGGATGACCCTCCAAAACCCAATCTTCAAGCTAGAAGATCTCCTCTAAGTTGCACCCAAGATGGTACCAAAAAATCTCTAATTATTATTAACTAGATAATAAGTGAAGATAATACTACTAATATTGGTATATTACTACACTAGTAATACTTAGGAAATATTTGTATATATGAGAGTTTAGAGAGAAGTTGAGGATTTTAGAGGGATATGTAAAACCAGTGAATAATGAAGCAATTAGAAATGAACAACAAAAGTGCCCTTTTAAAGGCACTTGGCCGGTCATGCCATCACCAAAAGGGTGATTATTTTGCTTATTATATTCTCATACAAATGACTTGAGTGTGGTGGTAAATGTAATGATAGTGGTGTCATAAAATAAGGTGGATCGGAGTGTAGGATTAAATGAGAACACTCATCATTGATTTCCATTAGCAGAGAATCCGGCCCCAACTTGTGTTATGTGGTCCATTTTGATTTTTGATATTTATCCCACAAATACTTATAATCATATGTTTAATTATCTTGTATAATTAAGTGTTAATTTGATCATATAAGAATTATATGACTCAAATTAATAATCAATATACACTCAACTAATTAACTAATCACGTCTACCTCAAAATATATGCATAACCTCAACTAATTTAATGAATTAATAGTTAATTACTAAATTAAATCTTATTTAATCGTATTAAAATAAGACGTAAAATTTATTCAGTCCGTTATCGTATAATTGACTAATAAACTTAACCGTAATGAGTTCCTAACTCAATTTCAAATAATATAATTCTCGTAACCAAACATATATCAAATATATATGTAAATGACTAATTAAACTGTATCGTATACAAATAATTAGTTTATATTTGGGTCTCATCCTTTAGGTGTGACCGAAAGGAATCAGTTGATCACCGGCGTAAAACGACAATAACGTCTAACTCTTGTCAGCTGATCGTTATTGATTTACTTTAATCAACTGACGTGGAGTATCAATATACAAGTTATCCACGTATGATCCAAAATGAGATTTATTATATCACTGCAGTATTGTGGAGGACACTTACTCCAACAAGTATCACATTCATAAGTCTTCACACGCAATAAAACAGATTACATGGAAGTTCATTTATTTTATGTATATTAAATATTCGAAGTTTGAAAAGAAAAGATCAAAAAAAATTCAAAGTAGTAGTGTATAATTCATAATCTTTACTATATATTAAATCCTGAAAACATGGGACTTTCACGTAATTAAATAAAGTTAACTTATACAAAATATTTTGGAAACTATTGCATAATTCTTTTAAACTGATTTAACATATATGTAATATATTTATATAAATATATGAGCCTCTTAAAATTGCATGTGTACTCAAATTGCATGCTTAATCATCAACTAATCAAATTATAGTAATCACTCAGTTTAATAGTCAAATTAACAATATTAGAACTGAGAGTAATGAAAGTAATAGAACAACAACGGGAGTAGTGAAATTTTCAATATTAATGCGGCATTAGTGAAAGTATCAATAATTATGGTGAGAGTAGTGAAAGTAACAATAATTACCACTGGAGTAGTGAAAGTAACAGTAGTAATAACGAATGTAATAAAAGAAATAATACTAACAATAAAAAAAGTATATATCAACAATTAGCCGACCAATTGATTAAAGTAAAATATTAATAGTGGGAGTAATAAATTTCCTAATAATTTATTTCATCGTAATTTTAAGATATGTCATAAGAAAATATATTGATGATAAATTTATGAGTTATACAACTTTAAAGTTTATTTAATTAAAATAAATTTCAATGATAAATTTAATACATTTAATATATTTATTAAATTATATTTCATGAACTGGATTAGTTATTTAAAATTAATTTTCAATGTATATATTCTGAACACTACTTTGTTCGTGGGTTTGCCCGTAAAGATAAACACAACTGATTGGATTTTCTCTCAATTTTTTGTACTGTAGTAACTTTGTTATATCGACATAAACATTATTGTTAATATACGATAAAATCGTTTCTTTCAAACTATTTCACATCGTAGTTAAACATATTGTCAAACAAAAACGTCTCGTGAGTTTCACGGGTCAATGAACTAGTTACAGTTAAGAAGACTTTTTCACAAAATTAGATTTAAATCAATATATATATATATATATATAAAAGAGGCTTTTTTCGAGCAATTCTATTGGTCAACATCATCTTTTTCAATTTTTGGAAAGTATATTTTAAAATCTTCCAAGATTACGAAAAAGATACTATGTAATATTTTTAATATCACAACTATTATTTACGTAAGAAAAAATTGATTATAAATCTGACAAAAAGATTATAATGCAAAACATTTCGAAACTTATATATATTTGGATTCTTAACGAAAAATGCTTTCATTAGAGTATAAATTTTGTATTTTTTACTACCATATCATTTATAAGATCATATAACTATAACCAAAGTATATGAAAATTAAATAAATGACTTTTAAAATATTTTTTATTATTCTAATATTAGTATAATGGTTTAGTAGTATTCAAGAAATAATTAATTTATAGAAAAATATGATGTAGTACTTAGTATGTTATTTGTCCCACATTGAAAAATAACGTAGGTGTGGTAAATATACTACATATAAAAAGTAGAATTGTCCCACATCGAAAATTTACCTTAAGATATGGTGATTCTATGATTATAAATAGGAGTCATAATTGAAACTTATGTATCCACCAAAAGTTTTTTGAGTCTCTTAAGTATAGATGACAATGGATCCAGGACCCTATCCAGATCCGCGGATCCGGACCATGGTGGAGCGGATATGGATCTCATTTTTATGGATCCAGTGGATATGGTGTGACAACCCTCGAAAATGCGGAAATATAAAACATACAAGCATGTGAATTATATAGCGGAAATAGGTAGTTTTAAAAACTTTTATACATGCAAGTTATATAAAACGAGGAGTGTCAAAATATTACAACTAAATACGGAAATACAACAAAGAGACGGGGTCTCTTAAAATGTTAGCAAAGAACAAGTGTTTAGCAACACTAGCTAAATCGTCTAGAGGTGAAACTTCCAGGGGCAACGCCCGCTAGCTCACACCCGAACCCCAAAACATCGTAGCCAAAAAGTCAACCATGCAAGCAACCTGTTCATCCATGAAAAACATGAACGCCACAGTCAGTGGGGAGTAACTCCGGGTTCTCCCAGCCATATCACCTTTAACGTACATCTAAGGAAATACAAAAGTAAAGAATGCATATATAGATATACATGTGAGATACAATAAGAATAGATAGGCAATTCTATAGATAATGATAAGAACATAAGAGGCACAAATCCGAATCCATCATGATATTCAAAGACTCGGGAAAGACACCCTTAGTCAACCGAATACGCTCACTAGG
>JAIUZE010071872.1:0-35828 GCA_022085475.1 Heliosperma pusillum | reverse complement strand
ATTAGTTAATTATATTTACAAGGAGTTGTAAAATAAACTAACTAGGCATTGTGGGACCCATTATATATTGATATAATGATAAAATATCACTTAAAAGTTAAGTGTATATTATTTATTAATTTGAGTCATGTAATTGTTATATGATCAAATTAACCCTTAATTATACATGATAATTAAACATATGATTATAAGTATTTGTGTGACAAATATCAAAAATCAAAATTGACCACATGACACTAGTGGGTGCCGAAATTTAGGTAGTGTATAACATGATGATAGTTGTTTCTTGTGTTACACTACATCATGTGATCATGTCATGTTTATGACACATGATCATGTTCTAATTCACTTCTACACTCAACATTTTTGCATGAGATTATTTTAAGCAAATAAGGGGCCACTCATGCATGATTTGGCCGGACCTCTTGTGTCCTTAAATGGACAATTTTGTTGTTCATTTTGCCTTGCTTGTTCATTCTCATTTTGCATGTACATCTCACTAAAATCCTCATCTCTCTAAAACTCTCAAATACTAATATTTTCCTATTACTAGAGTAGTAATAAAATCTAATATTAGTTCATCTTTTCACTTGTGTTTTCTAGTCAAAAACTAAGTGATTAGTTTGGGTTCTCTCTTGGGTGCATCTTAAAGGAGGTCTTCTAATTTGAAGATTACAAGGAGGATCATCTATTTCTTTCTAGCACAAGATCAACAAGAAAGGTGTTTCTTGTTGTGCCCATATAACCGAAATTTCCCAATGTAAGGAAATTTCTTCTTCCTTTTTATTATGCATTTTAATTTGCATGCATGTTACATAGATCTTTATTAAACACTAAATTAACAAGTAATTTAGTAACTACTTAGAGGAGTCTAATTAGGGTCTATGAACTTTCAGAACCTCCTATAGAAAGAGGCTAACCCATGAAAACTTCTAACATCAGTAACAGTTTGAGGAAGGGGCCATTCCTTGATTGCTTGCACCTTTTTAGGATCAACTGCTACTTCTTTCTTAGAGATGATGAACCCAAGGAAGTAAACCTCAGGCTGCATGAAGGTGCACTTCTCTATCTTGCCATACAACTTGTTCTTTCTTAGGACCTCAAACAGTAACTTCAGATGTTGCAAATGTTCTCCCTTAGTTGAACTGTAAATAAGAATGTCATCAAAGTAGACCACTACACACTTGCCTAAGTAAGGCCTTAGGACTTCTGTCATCAACCTCATGAAGGTACTAGGGGCATTAGACAACCCAAAAGGCATCACCAACCATTCATAGAGCCCATGTTTAGTCTTGAAAGCTGTCTTCCATTCATCCCCTGCTCTTATCCTCACTTGGTGGTAGCCCTGCCTCAGATCAATCTTAGTGAATACTTGAGCCCCACTTAACTCATCCAGAATATCATTAAGTCTAGGTATGGGGAACCTATACTTGATGGTAATGTTGTTGATGGCCCTACTGGCAATGCACATACGCCAAGTCCCATCCTTCTTTGGCACAAGCAAGGCTGGTACAGCACAAGGGCTGAGGGATTCCCTAACATAGCCCTTGTTGAGCAGCTCACCTACTTGGAGTTGGAGCTCTTGTGTAGCCTTAGGATCACTCCTGTAAGCTGGCTTGTTTGGTAAGATAGCTCCAGGCACTAGGTCAATGTGATGTTCTATTCCTCTAAGAGGTGGCAGTCCACTAGGGAGCTCAGTAGGAAAGACATCACCATAGCTTTCTAGGATAGACTTGACCTCTTCAGGGATATCAATGATGCTCATCCCAGTCTCTTTGACAAGTAATATGTACACAGGTTGTAACTCAGTTAGCTCTTGTGCTAGTTCTGATTCACTTATCAGCATGACTTCCTTGGAAGCCTCACTCATGGGGTTTGGGTTGATCTTTAAAGCAGGTGGTAAAGGTGCCAGGGTGATTTTCTTCTTCCCATACATAAAAGTGTAGGTGTTCTCCCTCCCATGGTGTATGGCATCCCTATCAAACTCCCATGGCCTTCCAAGCAAAAGGTGACATGCATCCATAGGTAGAACATCACAAAGACTCTCATCCACATACCCTTTACCAATTGAGAAAGGCACAACACATTGTTTATCCACCTTGATCTCAGCCCCTTTGTTTAGCCATCTGAGTTTGTAAGGTAGGGGGTGGTCCTTGGTGGGTAGAGCTAGCTTGTCTATCAGTGTTTTGGAGGCCACATTAGTGCATCTTCCACCATCAATAATGAGGTTACATACTCTACCCTTGATGGTACATCTGGTCCTAAAGATCTGGTGTCTTTGATCCTCTTCCAAAGGTTGGGGTTGAGTATGCACTACCCTCCATGTTACCAAACTTAACCCTGCATCAGGCAATATTAACTCCTCACTAGCCTCTACCTCAGGCTCTTCCAACTCATCATCACAGACCAACACTTCATCATCCCCCCAATGGATTAATTCTAGGGTACTCAAAGCCCTTTTAGATGGACATTCTCTAGCAAAATGTCCATACCCTTGACATTGAAAACACTTTTTGAGAGGGGTAGTCTTCCTTTGGCCTGCCTCAATAGCCTTGATTTTATCAGGGTTGAAAGGGGTCTTAATGGGAACCACAGGTTCTCCTAACTTGACTCATACAAAGGGTTTGAAGGTGGGGGTTCTAGCAGGTGTTTTAGAAGCACTGGCCTTTCCCTTCCCTAATTTTTCTACCCTCAAAGACAAGTTGACAGCTTCCTCAAAGGAGTATATATTTTGTAGCCTAACTTTGCTAGCTATCCTTTCATCCAACCCTTCTAAGAACCTTGCTATCTTTTGCTCAGATTTCTCAACAACCTCACATTGTAATGTGAGTTGTTCAAAGTCCCTTAGGTAAGATTCTACATGTCTTTGATCTTGTTTAAGGTGAGTGAGCTTAATGAACATATCCTGAGTGTAGTCCCTAGAGACAAACTTAGCCCTCATTTTCTTTTTCAGTTTGAGCCATGACTTAACAGGTTCTTTCCCTTCCTTAACCCTCAAGGTTTTCATGTTTTCATACCATAGTGAGGCATAGCCTTTTAGTTTCATGATAGCAACCTTAAAAGCCTTTCTATCAGTGTATCCTTTAAACTCAAAGACTCTTTCTACAGACCTTAGCCAATCTAGGAAATCATCAGGGTTCAAGCTACCTAGAAAGTCAGGAATCTCTACCTTTATGTCTTTGTCTTGGTGTCTGAGTAGACTGTGATCTGAGCCATCTGAATCTGACATTTCAAACTGATCTACAGGTTGTCTCCTCCTTCCTCCACCTTGTGGGAAATGTGCTCCTCTTCCTCGACCTCTGCCTCCCCTTGTATCATTGTTATGTAGGCCCTCAAGGAGTTCATTGACAGATCTAGAGACCTCCATTACAGTTCTGAGAAGACCTTGAACTGTGTTTTCAAGACCTGTGATTCTCTCTTCACTCATGGTTGGATTTTGTATTTTTAATGTAGTTAGGTAGATGAACTCACAAACCAAAGCTCTGATAACCAATTTGCAATGAAACTATTCACAAAGACAAGCTAAACAATGACAAATTGAACTAAGGTTAGACACTTTGTAATTGCTCTGTTTTTGTTTGAACTGAATGCTAAAGAAAGAGATAAAACCTTAACCAAAGCACAAAGCCAATGGTTGAGGGTTGAACCTTGACCTCAGCACTCAGCTAAGGATCCAAGCTCACTTCCAAGCACAAAGCAAAGGAAGTTGTCTCAAGCACATAGCCAAGAGATGTTAACAGAAACAAGGTTTCAGTTTTATGTTTTACTTCAAATCTGTCTTTCATACATTAGGAAAAGGCCATATATAGGCAAGGAGATTACATCCTACTCGTTCAATACATCCTAGGGCCACAATTGGCTTGCAAAAGAAATAGAAATAACAGCTACATTGTTCAGCATAAAGCAATAAAGTAGAAAAGTAGTTCTAATGGGACAATCTGCCTTAATGGGATTGTTTAGGTTGAAACTGGTGGAGGAGTGGACTTCTAAGCTTGATTCTTGAGCTCAACTGAAGTGGGATGGATGCCAAAGGTCCTGCTAAAAGGCCCTTGAGCTTGTTTGATCATAACAGGAAAGTTTGATAGTGACATGTTAACTACTGCAAAAAGGCTGAAATCTGGACAGTCTGGAGTTGTCCCTAGGCTAACTCTTTGTGTGTTTGTTTCCTGGAAGAGAAGTCCTGGGAAAGTTGTAGAGGACCTTCCCAAGACATAATTTTGATGGTTGGTTAGGCTTGTTTGATTGTGTGAGACCCCCATGGACCCTGTTTAGGAAGACTGTGAATGGCTGTTTTAGGCTGAGTGTTGTTTTTGTTGTGTTGGGTTTGTTTGGCTGTTGTCTGTGTGTTGTTGTGGCTTAGTCTTGGAAAGTGGATGGCTAGGCTTTGCTCTGGGTGGTGTGGTGTTGTCTTAGCTGGCCTAGAGTGGTGGTTACTTGGACTGAATAGGACATTGTCATAACTGGTCATGGTGTTGTCTGAATGGATGTTGTTGCCTTGAATGCTGTTGATGTCTTGATGTTGTTGATGTTGAATCTTGTCTTGAGCTTGTGTCTTGTCTTGAGCATATACTCCCGTTGCATTTAACCTAATTAATTAGATTTTTGTATTATAAAAGAAAAGGTCGTCTTTCATAATTAGACATGCTTGAATATTAGAATACCTAATTTAGTTTTCTTTGCCTCTAGATTTTATTCATCAAAGAAGATTGCCTTTAGTTCAACTTGTAATCGGTATTCTTCAATCTTTCTTTGTTATTCAATTTAATTACCTTCTAGCTCTTTCATTGTTCTTTGTTATTCCTTTCATTGTTGTTGAGCATGTTTACTTTAATTATTATAGTTGTTATTTATATCGTTATGAGTAGCTAATTTCCTTTCTAGGGTTGAAGGGGATCTAGGATTGTTAGAAGGGGTAGATTAATTGATTGAATTGCAATTTCATGGTTATCGTTTGATTATCGTTTTAATTCTAATTGTTTGATTACTGGCCAGGATTAATTAACTAGTCTCGCGAATTCGGATTGACACCGACAGGGTTAAGACTAAGATAGGCTACGATAATTGAATAGAACTCGTTTAATGATAGCGATCGCATGTTAAATTTTAGATCTAAAGAGCATAATTGAATCGACCGATCTTGTGACCTTAGATAACTTTATTGCATGATAGTTGAGTATCCCCTTATCCTTGAACAATAATCCTAGTGAACCTGAGACCCTAGACTTTTAATCTTATTGTTTTAGACCTTTTACTATTAGTTGTTATTGTTTGTTATTAGTTCTTGTTATTGATTGCTTTTAGACTAGAAACACAATCTCAAAACCCCAAAATTGTTACTTTAGAGACAAACCTAGTTTAACAGATTAGAATACTACCGCCTCCCTGTGGATTCGATACCTTGCTTACCGCTGACTATTAGTTAGTAGTGAATTAGGTTTTACTTTGATTAAGGTGACCGTTTTATTATCGTCGTTCTACCAGGAGGAAAATAGTCTACATATACGAAATGTTAATCGTGTATGCGTTCAGGGAAATGTTTATTCCGTGGATGCGATTTTAATCATACTTGCTTGTACATGGTGCTAGTGCGTGTCATTTACCATGAGAGATGTTGTCACCGTATTCGTACGTTTGGATGGATGATTATATGTTGATTATTTGTGACCGTTGGATGACTTGGCGTGATTTATATGTCGACTCTCTATCATATCAAGTATATGCCGCTATCGGTGAGATGTAAGCTCTAGTGAGTATATAGTTGCCTATGAGTGTTTTCCCCGAGTCTGTTTATAATCTAATGCGTACAGTTTATATGTCGAGTTCTA
Source organism: Heliosperma pusillum (assembly GCA_022085475.1). Lineage (NCBI taxonomy): Eukaryota > Viridiplantae > Streptophyta > Magnoliopsida > Caryophyllales > Caryophyllaceae > Heliosperma > Heliosperma pusillum. Next base: position 30,003 of record JAIUZE010071872.1, on the reverse strand, counting down.
TCTTATCAAGTATATTCCCCTAACGGTGAGATGTAAGCCCTAGTGAGTATATAGTTGCCTAAGGGTGTCTTCTTCGAGTTTGTCTATAATATGATGATTACGGTTTTGTACTTCATGCGCCTATATCTTTATATATTGAAATGCCTATTTATCCTTCTCGTAATTCACATGTATATTTATATATGTATGCTTTTATTTATGTATTTCCGTTTAAGTATGTTATATGTGATATGGCTGGGAGAACCCGGAGTTACTCCCCACTGACTGTGGCGTTCATGTTTTCATGGATGAACAGGTTGCTTGGATGGATTTTGCTTGTTTTTGGGTTTGGGTGTGAGCTAGCTGGCGTTGGATTTGACAATTGATGTATAGACGTTCTTAGCTAGTTTACTAAACAATTTTTATGTTTGATAACGTTTCGAGAGACTATGTCTCTTTGTAGTACGTTATACTTTAGTTTGTATTTATTTGACATTCCTCGTACTCTTTAGCATGTAAAAAGGTTTCAAAAATATCGTAATTTCCTCTATATAAATTGCATGCTTGTTATGTTTTATTTCCGCTATCGCGAGGGTTGTCACAGTTTCATTATGTATTATCTTAATTGAGAGTGTAATATTATTGAATACTTTTAGTATGACTTGGACAAGAATGTAACTTAAAAGTACCTTTAGAATTGGAATATGATTTATGGAATCAGTTTTGGAAATTAGGGATTAATGATTTGGAGTACTAATCGCAATTAGGATTTTGATTTATTTATCATTGGGGTATCTAATGATGAGCATCTAAACCATTAATTTGTGGTATTTTAAATAGTGATAATTGTGGATGAATTGTTAAATAATGGATAATGATGGAGGCTAACCATTTGTGGTGTTTGGTTATGAAGTAGCTTATGGGGATATTGAAATCTGATGAATTGAGAAAGGTAGATGTTCATTTGAATAGCTAAATGTGATTATGGAAATAGATTAAAATATGAAAGTTGTGGAACGTCAATGATCATGGTCGTAAAGGAAAATTGTATTAAGTTATTGAAAGGTATAAAGTTAATTACGGTTTATAATAAAAAGAGTTTGAGTGCAATTTGGTTAGATTATAGTGATGTAAGCCTTTTGGGATTTGGCGAGTTATGGATCATGTAAATAATGTCCAAAATAAGGAATATGAGTTTGCCTTTGTCAAGATGCCTTTTAGGAATCAGAGTGCGCAACGAGTACTGTAGTTGTGGGTTTTCTTTGTTGCTAGTTGTTGCCCTTTTTTTTGGCTTTCTTTTATAAAATTCAAGTTTGGAGAACGAAACGTCGTTTTAGGAGGTATGATTGTAACACCCCGTGTTTTTATAATAAATTTTATCCAGAAATTTATTTATTAAAATAATTATTCTTGCGAGTTGAATTATTTAAAGCGTATTTAGCGCTTGTGATTTCTATTTTGTTATTTCCCATTTTTACCTGATTTGGAAGGGTTAAAATGTCCATGCACGATTATACTATTTATATTTAATTAGTACTTTCTTATATGAACTCTCCAAGCGCTTTAATTATATTAAATAATCTGATTTCTAATTGGATAATCCATCTTGTGAGCTAATGGGTCAAAAGCCCATTTTAAATCTCCTATATAAATAATAAAACCCTAAGCAAGCTAACAACTTGCTCATTGATGTTTTGTACTAATGTTTTCCGCCGTGACATTCCCCTTCTTCCTCTATTCTCATTTTCTCCCTTTGACTCCCTTGTTATGCAACTTTCTTCATCCAAATCAATATAAATTATATATTTACAATCCTGTCTCTTACCTCTACAATATATTTTATTCATATTATTTTTAAAAGACTCGATTGTATGGAGTTTAGACCTATTTTTAGAGTTTCTATAAGTGATGGTTAAATAAGAAGAATAAGAAGAAGATGTCTCTCTTTGAGCGTTTTTTGAGGAGGATTCGTGTAGGACTCTATTATTGGCGTTTTTATGAAGATGAAGATTATTTTGCGGTCTCTATTGCGTAATAAAGGTAACTATGTGTTTTCCTTTAATTGTGTTTATAGAAAGTTAATGATTAACATGATATAATGATTGATAGTATGAATAATTGTTTCTGTGGTTATTTATGCTTATGATTCACATGTTTAATCGCTTTTAATGTTTATTTTGTGATTCTATTTTCAATTATTTATTTGGTTCTTTAACTAGGGTTCCAATCACGAACCCTAGCACCGTTTTGGAGGCGGCTCCTAGGGTTGGCCGTGGCCTAGGGTTTTGGCTTCCTCCTTTTGGGAGAAACTAGGGTTTACGTTTTTTGAAGTATTAGGGTTTTGGTTTGCAGCGCTAAGGTTATAGTTTGTTAGACTATAACTTTGCGCGTAAGCTACCCTAGTTATACATGTTCGAGCTTTAACTTTAAAAGTGATGTTATGGTGCGGGTTACTATAACAAGACTCATTGTGGTGACATGACGGTTTGTACCGTGGATTTGACCCCTCGATGATGGTGTTATAAACGACTAACCCGTGACGGAAGAGAGTTGTAGTTGATGACACTATAACCTGGCATATATAACTAAGGTTATAGCTTAAGGTACAATAACTTTACTGAAGTTAAGTGAAGGTTATAGTTGATGATACTATAACCTCTAACGCTTAACTAAGGTTATAGCTGGAGCTACTATACCTTTCATGAAGTAAAGTGAAGGTAATAGTTGATGATACTATAACCTTACACGCTTAACTAAAGTTATAGTTGAGGTACTATAATTTGGCAGAAGTTAAGTGTAGGTTATGGTAGTTGATACTATAAACTTACACGCTTAACTAAGGTTATGGTTAATGATATTATAACCTGACACGCTTTACTAAGGTTATAGTTTTGGTTACTATAACTTCACTAGGGTTAAGTGAAGGTTATAGTAGGAGGTACTATAACATTGAATGTTATATGCTTCTGTGTCTTGTGTTATGGTAGTTTGAACTATAACATTACCTTTGAGGTGTAATGTTATAGGTCCGGGTACTATAACCTTTGGTTATTTGTGCTTGTTTATGTGTGGTGTTATGGTCATTCGATTGGATGAGCAGTCAGTTATATAGTTCTTGAGTTGAGTCGTGACGTTGTTCACGCATTGTTGGGCAGTCAGTTATACTGTTCCTATGTTGAGTCGTGACGTGGTTCACGCATTGGTTTGTATAATCATTTATACTGTGCATTTGTCTGTTGTTGGTTGAATAGAACACGGTAGTATCAGTTATATACTATAAGGAATGAACAAACGCTACCCTTCGAGGGTTTATTGTGGTCTATGTTCGAGAGGGTTCAGAGGCAGTGGTTAACGCTCTGGTCCTCGAGTGTCTATACGCTATACATAGTACCGTTGAGGCAGTGGTTATACGCACCACACCGATGGAAGCATTGGTTATACACTCTGTCAGCTAGAGGTAGTGGTTATACGCTCTGGCAAGTTAGAGGCAGTGGTTATACACTCTAACGGGCATTCGCTCTATTCGCTATGCTTTTATGCTAGCATTGTGCCTTATGTTGCTATGGATCATGTGCTACTTTGGGTCTTGAATGTATTCATGGTCTAGTGGTCACATATGGTATAGATATGCAGGATTGCATTCATATAGGTTTTGGTTCCGTATTTGTAAGTTCGAATGCACCTCATATTGTATAGATTGCTTTATATGTCATTTATGATTACTTTCTGTTATTATAGATTGTTATTAATTCAGCTTGTTGTAAACATGACTGAGAGAGCATCTAGTTACTCCCAACTGATTGTCGACCCCTATTCTCAGGTTGAGTTGGTTGCTGCTTGTCTGGATGTCGGGCTGTAGAGCCTTGTGGCAAAAAAAATAATTTGTTTAGGAATTTATTTAATTTAAGGAGTATTAAAAATGTATTAGTTTAGTTTTGAATTTGAGTATCGATCCGGATTGGCCAGGTGTTTCCGCCACCTTGATCTTATTCATCTTTGTACTGTGATGGATTATTTATTATTAAGGTATTTCTTTTGTTTTAATAATCCGGGTTGTTACATAATTTCCTCTTGATTTTGGCCATTAAATTTTAATATGATCTCACACAAATATTTTACATATTTTATTTAAAATTTGGTTCTTTTAATTTAGTTATGCAATTTTATTGATTTTTATATGATAAAAGTCGATAAAAATAGAATATCGCGTTCATAAATTTGAAATGAATTTTTATCGGCATGAAAAATTAAGTAAATTTCCTAATCTGATTTATATGGTAAATTTCAAAATTGGTTTCACTATGTTTTCTATATTTATTGGTATTTATATGGTAAAACTGATAAATATATCATCAAAAATAATTCGGAATTTTTAGCCATTGTTTTTGGACTATTTGAGTTTTTTCGAAATGTTCCAGAATGGAAAAAAAAATTTCGTTTTTATTTTTATGATGGTTATTATTTAATTTGAGTTTATTTCATAAAAGTTATGACTAAACCAATATATTTAACAAATCAAATCAAATCGAACTAATTAGTCATCAAAAAATTAGTGTGGACTAAATTTTGAGAACTAAAATAGTTTAGATAATTAATGTAACTTAAATATGATTTAAGTGTTGATTACTGATTTTTAATGGTTAAAAATGGATAAATTCCATAAAACCGAGCTAGAATGAGCATGTTTGTGTAAAGGGCGATTTCGGCATGAATTTTGCAACAATATATTTATATTATTATAGTTGAATGAATGAATGAATTTATTTAATTACTTATGCAAATTTGTACCTAGTATGGCCTAGTTATCTTAATCATTATTACCCGTAATGTAAGGGAATAAAGATTTGGTTGTAATTGTATTGTGATCTCGTATCGCCGGTATGTAATAATTAATAGTTTTATTATCTTGATCAAATGTTTGATAGGAATTTCTATGTATTCATTTGTATTCATTTCTTAAGAAGACTGATGATTCCCACAAGACGGTGGCAATTTTGGAAGGCGTTCCTAATGAAGAAGTAAGGGACCGAGGAGTTGGTTTTCAAATTTGTAATAATCTAGTTCATTTTATTAGCTAGGTGACCGTTCTAGGATTATTCGTGGCTTGATTGTATGCTTTATTATCGCTCATGTGAAAATCGCCGCACGTGCATTTTATTTTCCACGACTGTCAATTCAACGTTATTCACAATTCACCGACTTAGTTCACTTATAGGGAATTCATAAATAAATTGACAAGATATCTCACGTACTTAAAAAATTCAGATTAGCCGTATCAATTAGTAACACTTATGACACCCGTGTTCATTAGGGAAACCACGCTCGTGGACCCTTTTTACCTCAGGTAAGTAGGGTGATGCAATCAGATGGAAAAATTGGGTTAGACTCAACGAGATAAGTTTAATCTCGGGACTAAGAGATAGATTTAGTTGAAATCCATCAACCAAGAGTTCAAGGGGTAGAATTTGTCAAAAGTTGACCTACCATTTTGACATAAGGGTGGCATGCGATTACTATTTTTGTCTAAAAATATGTCTTGGAATCATTTATATAATATAGTGAGGGGCATTATATAAATGCTAAACTTGTTAAATTGTTTACAAGTGAATTATTAAAAACAATTAATGTTTATATTTCCTCTTTTGTTGTAGTAAATATATTCGCAATGGCATCATCATCAAATTCTGCTTCTCACGGAAAAGACTCATGGTTGAGGTCCGTTATGAACAAGTGCAATTTGAAAGATAACGGAATCAATTTCGTCTAATGGGAGTCTAACATTAAAAGTGCGTTATCCGATAACATTCTTACTACTTTTACTGCTACGCCGTCATTATTGTTACTTTCACTACTCCTATAATCCCTTATATTTGAACTGATATTAGTTGATAAAAGATGATTTGTGAAGCATGTGGGGGGCGAATTGATAGTGTTTGATGAACATTTAATGAGGGAGAGGTGACTTAGTGAGATAAGTGGTTGAGCTTGAAGATGAAATTGGACGAGGGAAGGGGCAATATGTTGATACAGGAAGAACATGGTATATGGTCAAAACTCAAGATCAAGTTAATCTTGACATCTCAGATTCGTTCACTTAACTTGGAGGCTAAATATATCAAATTATGTAGCTGATTTTGATGATATTATAGTAGGAGATGAAGGTACATTTTGTTAGCTTTTCAACAAGTGGTCACTCGCGTTAGATGGTGATGTAGATATCGAAAGTGAGTACGGTAAGTACGGATGTTGATCTCAGAGCCGGTTAGCATTTAAATTGATCTAGATTAGTCGACTAAAGAAATTGGAAGTCACAAGTAATTTGAGTTTAAATTTTTGTCTAAACTAAGAAACAATAAATAAAGACGATTAAAAACAACAATTAAGACGAGTCTAAGGTAAGAAAGTCGAGTATTTATCAATAAAAGGAAAGACTAGGATGTGTAGGCTCATATGGGTAGCATGAGTCAAAATAGAAGGTTGTATATAGTAGTCGTAAGGTAGCCTAGTCTAGGAGTAGCGAATTGAGGCTTTCGGTCTTACAATTCCTCCTCACACTGTCTCAAACTAGCTATCGCATGCACTAGATCCAATGTGCCAACCTAGCCGTTCTATGAATAACAACGACTCTCGATCTTATGGCATTCGAAACAAGAGAATGATTCATGCAAGTTCACACAAGCATTCCATCAAACATGTTTAAGCAAAAGTTGGAGAAAAGACAATTAATTAACAATTATACCAAACATATTTATGTTAACTCATACTTGGACCCATTATCCCCCACATACCCTATCAAAGTCACTACTCACTCATATTCAAATATTTTCAACAATAACAAAGGATTGCATAAGAAAAGAAACAACAACTAACATTGTTTAATTGACAATTAATAAACAAACAAAGATTAGATTAAAAACTTAATGAAAGACAAGATTAAGGGAAGAAATTATACCAACTTAATTGAAATGATAGTAAAGGTAAGAACTTTGATTCAATAACAAAGATTGAGTCACCATTGTTCAAGTAAAAAACAAGTTTGAGGACTAAAAACTAAGTATTAAGCTTAAACAACAAGATTATGGGAAGATCAACAGTAATTTAGATGGAGTTTTGGATCTACGGTTTCACGCCCCAAAACATTAAAAAGTGGGGGAAATAAAGGCAGATAAATAAGGTGAAATGACAATATATCAAATGTCCTCAAACCAAACCCTTACTCGTCCCAAGTAAGAATAAACGAAGTCATGAACCTTATTTAAACTACGCTAATAACATAACTGATACAAGGCAATTAACGGGCCTTGATCCCTGATCCCTTCAACTCACAACAAGGTATCCATGAGGTAGGATACCATCTTGGAAGGCAAGTGGGGTCTTGCCAAAATTTCGATGCATCCTAGGCAATTAAGAACGCGAGAAGAACAAGAATGTATCTACAAAAACAAATGGCCACATGCCTCATCCATGTGCCGGAGATCATCTAAAATGGAAACGATTCAAGCATAAATATTCCTACTTAGTTATTAGTTTTAAAAAGCACTAAGTCTAAGACTATAGAGATGAATCACCTCCTCGTTGTGTAAAATTAGTACATTCGTGCACTTTCACTAGGATACTTCGTCAAGGGTGATAAGGTGGGATGAAAAGTGAGAACCCCATGGTGATAGAAAACACTGTAGGGTCGGAATTCCGCCCCTCACCTTAGTGAAAGGAAGGGTCGTCTCCTTTAAACCATGTAACGAAAGTGAAATCATCAATAAATGTAAGGAAACAAATGTTTGAGTTCTTATTTGTTTTGTTTTTGGCTTTTTTGCGATTTCTTTTTGGATTCTTGCTTGATTTGGGTGCTTTTGGAAGCAAAGTAGCCTAGAAAATGGAGTGCGACGGAGACCAACAATAGGAATTGTGTAGATCAACCCCAATTCTGTAATAGAAACGTGGAAATCTTCCTTACGCAGAAGGAAACCTCTGGGGAAACGACGCAGCAGGTGCTGCGCCTCTTCGAAAGATCTTAGTCCTGATGTGCCTCTTCTGCAGTCTGTTCTTTTCAAAGTTTGAATTGTTCTTGAACTCTTTCACATTTTCATCTATAAAAGGAGAGCTCCGTTCTCACTTTTAAGGCACGCGAGTGTTCCACCCCTTCTCTTCTCTCTTTCCATTCTAGACCTTGCTCTAAGCTATCGACATCTATGTGCTTGATCAATCGACCACGTAAGCTCTTATCCTTCTGGGTATGCGTTACGTTTGCATTTAACCGACCAATCTGACCAACTAGAAAATTAATCAACTTAATCAAGTTTAGTCCTTTAACAAGGGCACTTTCTGCATACATTCGAGTTAAGCTATTGCTAAAACGTTAACTTAGTTAATCTCGTTTTGCCAACATGTAAGTCTGAGGGTGTTAATCCCGTCTTTTATTTTGTAATTATTTTCATATTATTAATGTAAGATTCATGTCAGAATTAAGTTCGAAACCGATTTCAAAGTAAAACTCATCTTCGGCCCCGGATTAGTTTCGTTTTCTCAAGGATTTCGCACAGTTATTTTCCTTTGATTAGGAAACGCGTCCTTAGCGTCTTAGTGCTTAGGTTGTTAAAGTCTTAATTGGTCTTTTGACTTAATTCTTTTGACTTAATCTTTCTATTCTGACAGAAATTCAATAAAATACGCCCTCCCCGCCGATCAAGCAGCGACGCTGCTCCGAGGCTCCTATAAGAGAAGGATGCCCCCTTTTACTTTTATAGGTGGGACGTATTTTAGTTAAGCACATTCAGTCAACTTTTCGGTCTTCCCATTCATTCCCTGTGGGGTCTTCTTCTCCAAAGCCAATAGGATCTTCTTCCTCAAAAGCAAAAAGAAACGAGTCGAAAAAAGGGCCCAAGGATTCATTGTTTCATTAGTCTAGAAAGGTCCCTCTAGTTAGCAATTCCTAACTCCTATCCACCCGGGTTCGATTCGTCTATGAACTCCTACCGGAATGGAGGAAGTTTTGAGGAAAGAGAGAACTTTCAGGATTAGACAAGGAGGTAAGATTAAGATTCCAACCTTTTTAGTAATCATCAGACATCGAGAAGAAACACATAAGCATATAAGCCTCTTCGAAGAGTCGCAGCATGTGTTACGCCTCTTCCAGAGGCTGCATGCTCTTGCTCTTCTTCTTCCTCTGGTTTCTACGTCTTTATTTTCCTTTTCTCTTTTTATCTTTTTCGTACATAAATCGTATTTAATATTTCATAAGATGTCTTGTTCTTGACTTAGATCCCTAATAATTCAATACTAGCTGGTTCTCGCCTCTTTGAGTCAAATTTGGGTTTTAGAGGTTCGAGTTGTTCATATTAAGTCTCTGGATTCATTGATGTACAAATTAGTAGTTAATATGTTAAAACACTTTCATTCGAGTCATAGGTCAATAATCCATCGTAAATACACCAAACAACATTAACTGCTTGCGATTCTGACTTCACAGTCAGAATTCAACTCAAGAACATACGCACCAAGTGTTGCGCCTCTTCCGAAGGACGCAGCTGTGATGCGCCTGTTCAGGGTTGACTTATGTCCCTGTACTTCTGTTTTTGGTTTGACGTAGCTTTAATTACGTAATTAATTAACTATTAGTCGTATTATCGCTCCTAATCTATCTTTTAGGTTTTTAAACTTTTCCTTTTCTTCAAATCTCCGTTTTGAACATGTTTCTGACGTAGATCCCATAAATCCATTGTAATCTCATTTAATCATTGTAATTGTCTGACTTTCTACCTTTTCCTTCGTGTGTAATTAATTCTAATTCCAATTTCAACATCATTGAGTGTTAATTACATGTTCATCGACATAGTCTAATTTACATGCTAGGATTAAAACGTTGGATGTTGCATTTCATGCATACAATCGATGAAATATCAAATACGAATGATTTCCCTAATCATTAGTAGAGCCCGCTATCAAGGCGGGCATGATTAGCTATTCTATTAAAGAGCATCGTAATACGTACCTCCAGCCCTTACTCTAGGTCTCTGTGAACATCCGTGTTCATTGATATTCACAAGAGTCATTCTAGACATAGAGTGCTAAGGGTAATGAGTTCTTAGTGTTCATGTCATTAGTTTGTGTCTTGGCATAGCATAAAGTATTCGAACGGTTCCAATTTCCGACAAAAATTGGTGGCGACTCCACAAATGCGTATCGCTACGCTTGTTCCGGTCCGTGGCCCCGATGTGTACCACAATATGTGAGTAACTAACCCTCTAATTACCGCAGTCTATTTCCGCACCGTCTTGGTGGCCAACCTCTTCATCCTCTTAACCATTTCGTGCACTAGATCGAATTTGAAAGCAAACCCCAACTCTTGTACCTTCATGTGCGATTCCAAAATGCACTGAAACTATTCAGAAAAGACAACTAAACAATGACAAATTGAGCTAAGATTAAGACACTTGCAAGTACTCTGTTTCTGTTTGAATTGATTGTTAAGGAACAAGGATATGACCTTAACCAAAGCACAAAGCCAATGGTTGAGGGTTGAACCTTGATCCCAGCACACAGCTAAGGACCCAAGCTCACTTCCAAGCACAAAGCAAAGGAAGTTGTCTCAAGCACACAGCCAAGAGATGCAACAGAAACAAGGTTTCAGTTTTATGTTTTACTTCAAATCTGATTTGCATTTCATTAGGTAAAGGCCTTATATAGGCAACAAGGATACAACTCAGACGTTAGGAGATATCTAGGGCCACAAAGGCTTACAACATGAAACAAAATAACAGCTACAAACTTGCAGGAAAACTGACATAAAGTAGATAAAGCAGAAAAGTAATTCTAATAGGACAATCTGCCTTAATGGGTTTGTTGGGGTTGAAACTGGTGGAGGGGTGGACTTCTGAGCTTGATTCTTGAGCTCGTGTCATGGCTCGTGTCTTGGCTTGGTCACATACTCCCGTTGCAACCTCCTTTTCTTGAAAAGGATTTGCCCTCAAATCTTCCTCACCTTCATCATCTGATTCACCATGGTAAGGACTCAGGTCTCCAACATTGAAAGTACCATGTACACCATAGCTTCCTGGTAGATCCACCTTGTAAGCATTGGTGCCTATCTTCTCCAATATCTCAAATGGTCCATCAGCTCTTGGCATGAGCTTGTTTCTCCTCTTGTCTGGAAATCTCTCTTTTCTTAAATGCAACCATACAAGATCCCCTGCCTTGAATTCCCTTGCTTTCTTAGGCCCCTTGGACCTAGCTTTGTACAACTCATTGGACCTTTCAATCTGCTTCTTGACTTGCTCATGAATCTGTATCATTTGCTCAACTCTTTTCTTTGCATCATAGCTTGCCTTGTTTCCTTTGACTGGTGCTAGGTCTGTAGGCATGAGAGGATTAGTGCCATAAACTGTTTCAAAAGGACTTTTACCTGTGCTGCTGGAGGGAGCTCTGTTGAAGGCAAATTCAGCTTGTGCTAGCTTGAGGTCCCAATCTTTTAATGACTTAGAAACAATGCTCCTTAAGATCTTCCCTAGTGTTCTGTTAGTGACTTCTGTCTGCCCATCAGTTTGGGGATGGTGAGAAGTACTAAACAATAACCTGGTCTTCAACAGCTTCCACAAGGTTCTCCAGAAATGGCTCATGAACTTTGTGTCTCTATCTGAGACAATGCTTCTAGGGACCCCATGTAACTTGACAACCTCCCTAAAGTATAGTTCAGCTACCCCCAATGCATCCTCAGTCTTCTTACAAGCAATGAAATGTGCCATCTTGCTGAATCTATCTACAACCACCATGATTGAATCCTTTCCCCTTTGAGTTCTAGGTAAGGCTACAATAAAGTCCATACTGAGGTCTTCCCATGGCTTGTTGGGTACTGGAAGTGGTGTGTAAGGGCCTGCTTGAAAGTGTGCCTTGGCTAGTTGACAAGATCTGCATCTCTTGAGGGCATCTTGCACATCACTGAGCATCTTAGGCCAATAGAACTGATCTTGTAAGATGTCATAGGTCTTCTGTACCCCAAAGTGACCAGCAAGGCCATTGGAGTGAACCTCTTTGACCAGTAGTCCCCTATAAGGTCCCTTAGGCACACACAGTTTGTTTCCATAGAATAAGTATCCTTCTTGAGCTGTGTACTTGCTCCCTTTCTTGACTTGCCCTTCTTGGTGTACCTCCCATTCATGCTTGAAGTCTGGGTCCTCTTGATAGAGCTCTTTCATAAATTCAAACCCCAACACCCTTTGCTCCATGAAGGTCAACATTACAGACCTTCTAGACAATGCATCAGCTACAACATTGTTCTTACCTTCTATGTACTTGCTGGAGAATGAGAAGGATTGCAAGAACTCTACCCATTTGGCATGCCTGGGGTTGAGTTTGTGTTGTCCATTGATGTATTTGAGAGCCTCATGATCAGAATGAAGCACAAAAGGCTTAGGCTTCAAGTAGTGTCCCCAATGATTCAATGCCCTCACAATGGTATAGAATTCCTTGTCATATGTGGAATAGTTAAGCTTGGCCCCATTTAGCTTCTCACTAAAGTATGCCACAGGTTTCTTTTCTTGAGTAAGCACAGCTCCTATGCCAAGACCACTGGCATCACACTCTACCTCAAAGAGTTTGTTAAAGTCTGGTAGAACCAATATTGGAGACTTGCACAATAGCTCTTTGATCAGATTGAAGGACCTTTCAGCCTTCTCATTCCACTTGAACTCTCCCTTCTTCATGCACTCAGTAATAGGGGCCATGATTGAACTAAACCCTTGTATGAACCTCCTATAGAAAGATGCCAACCCATGGAAACTTCTTACATCAGTAACAGTTTGGGGAATGGGCCATTCCTTGATTGCTTGCACTTTCTCAGGATCAACTGCTACCCCTTTCTTAGAGATGATGAACCCAAGGAAGTAAACCTCAGGCTGCATGAAGGTGCACTTCTCTAGCTTGCCATACAACTTGTTTTCTCTTAGGACCTCAAACAACAACTTCAGATGTTGCAAATGTTCTCCCTTAGTTGAACTGTAAATAAGAATATCATCAAAGTAAACCACTACACACTTGCCTAAGTAAGGCCTTAGGACTTCTGTCATCAACCTCATGAAGGTGCTAGGGGCATTAGACAACCCAAAAGGCATCACCAGCCATTCATAGAGCCCATGTTTAGTCTTGAAAGCTGTCTTCCATTCATCCCCTGCTCTTATCCTCACTTGGTGGTAGCCCTGCCTCAGATCAATCTTAGTGAACACTTGAGCCCCACTTAGCTCATCCAGAATATCATTAAGTCTAGGTATGGGAAACCTATACTTGATGGTAATGTTGTTGATGGCCCTACTATCAATACACATACGCCAAGTCCCATCCTTCTTTGGCACAAGCAAGGCTGGTACAGCACAAGGACTGAGGGACTCTCTGACATAGCCCTTGTTGAGTAGTTCACCTACTTGAAGTTGGAGCTCTTGTGTAGCCTTAGGGTCACTCCTGTAGGCTGGCTTGTTGGGTAAGATAGCTCCAGGCACTAGGTCAATGTGGTGCTCTATCCCTCTAAGTGGTGGCAGTCCACTAGGAAGCTCAGTAGGGAAGACATCACCATAACTTTCTAGGATAGATTTGACCTCTTCAGGGATATCAATGATACTCATCCCAGTCTCCTTGACTAGCAATATGTATACAGGTTGTAGCTCACTTAGCTCTTGTGCTATTTCTGATTCACTTATCAACATGACTTCTTTGGAAGCCTCACTCATGGGGTTTGGGTTGATCTTTAAAGCAGGTGGTAAAGGTGCTAGGGTGATCTTCTTCTTCCCATACTTGAAGGTGTAAGTGTTGTCTCTCCCATGGTGTATGGCATCCCTATCAAACTCCCATGGTCTCCCAAGCAGAAGGTGACATGCATCCATAGGTAGAACATCACAAAGACTCTCATCCACATACCCTTTACCAATTGAGAAAGGTATAACACATTGTTTATCCACCTTGATCTCAGCCCCTTTGTTTAGCCATCTGAGTTTGTAAGGTAGGGGGTGGTCTTTGGTGGGTAGAGCTAGCTTGTCTATCAGTGTTTTGGAGGCCACATTAGTGCAGCTTCCCCCATCAATAATGAGGTTACATACTCTACCCTTGATGGTACATCTGGTCCTAAAGATCTGGTGTCTTTGGTCCTCTTCCAAAGGTTGTGGTTGAGTATGCATTACCCTCCATGTTACCAAACTTAACCCTGCATCAGGCTCTATCAACTCCTCACTAGCCTCTACCTCAGGCTCTTCCATCTCTTCATCACAGACCAACACTTCATCATCTCCCCAATGGATTACTTCTAGGGTACTCAGAGCCCTTTTAGATGGACATTCTCTAGCAAAATGTCCATACCCTTGACATTGAAAGCACTTTTTGAGAGGGGTAGTCTTCCTTTGGCCTGCCTCAACAGCCTTGCCTTTATCAAGGTTGAAAGGAGTCTTAACAGGAACCACAGGTTCTCCTATCTTAACTCCTACAAAAGGTTTGAAGGTGGGGGTTCTGGAAGGTGTCTTAGAAGCACTGGCCTTTCCTTTTCCCAACTTTTCTACCCTTAAAGACAAGTTGACAGCTTCCTCAAAGGAGTATATGTTTTGTAGCCTGACTTTGCTAGCTATCCTTTCATCCAACCCCTCTAAGAACCTTGCTATCTTTTGTTCAGATTTCTCAACAACCTCACATTGCAAAGTGAGTTGTTCAAAGTCTCTTAGGTAGGACTCTAAAGGTCTTTGGTCTTGCTTTAGGTGAGTAAGCTTAATGAACATGTCTTGAGTGTAGTCCCTAGAGACAAACTTAGCTCTCATTTTCTTTTTCAGTTTGAGCCATGACTTTACAGGTTCTTTCCCTTCTCTAACCCTCAAGGTTTTCATGTTTTCATACCAAAGTGAGGCATAGCCTTTTAGTTTCATGATAGCAACCTTAAAAGCCTTTCTATCAGTGTATCCTTTAAACTCAAAGACTCTTTCTACAGACCTTAGCCAATCTAAGAAATCATCAGGGTTCAAGCTACCTAGAAAGTCAGGAATCTCTACCTTGATATCTTTGTCTTGGTGTCTGAGAAGACTGTGATCTGAGCCATCTGAATCTGACATTTCAAACTGATCTACAGGTTGTCTCCTCCTTACTCCACCTTGTGGGAAAGGTGCTCCTCTTCCTCGACCTCTGCCTCCCCTTGTATCATTGTTCTGTTGGCCCTCAAGGAGTTCATTGACAGATCTAGAGACCTCCATTACAGTTCTGACAAGATCTTGAACTGTGTTTTCAATACCTGTGATTCTCTCTTCACTCATGGTTGTATTTTGTGTTTTTAATGTAGTTAGGTAGATGAACTCACAAACCAAAGCTCTGATAACCAATTTGCACTGAAACTATTCAGAAAAGACAACTAAACAATGACAAATTGAGCTAAGATTAAGACACTTGCAAGTACTCTGTTTCTGTTTGAATTGATTGTTAAAGAACAAGGATAGGACCTTAACCAAAGCACAAAGCCAATGGTTGAGGGTTGAACCTTGATCCCAGCACACAGCTAAGGACCCAAGCTCACTTCCAAGCACAAAGCAAAGGAAGTTGTCTCAAGCACACAGCCAAGAGATGCAACAGAAACAAGGTTTCAGTTTTATGTTTTACTTCAAATCTGATTTGCATTTCATTAGGTAAAGGCCTTATATAGGCAACAAGGATACAACTCAGACGTTAGGAGATATCTAGGGCCACAAAGGCTTACAACATGAAACAAAATAACAGCTACAAACTTGCAGGAAAACTGACATAAAGTAGATAAAGCAGAAAAGTAATTCTAATAGGACAATCTGCCTTAATGGGTTTGTTGGGGTTGAAACTGGTGGAGGGGTGGACTTCTGAGCTTGATTCTTGAGCTCGTGTCATGGCTCGTGTCTTGGCTTGGTCACATACTCCCGTTGCACAAAATTGCAAGGTCGAGTTGAGTCACATTTTTGGGTTCTAGGCGACCTAAGAAAGTCCCCTACACAAGTCGGTGCCAAAAGCGGGGTAAGGGGTGGTGAACTAACAAGGCCGAAGTTCGTTTGAAATCGGTAAGAACCGTGTGACAACCCTCGCGAATGCGGAAATAAAACATAACAAGCATGTGATTTATATATCGGAAAATACGGTGTTTATAAAACTTTTTACATGCTAAGATAAAAATACGAGGAATGTCAAATAATTACAAACCAAATTTGAATATACTACAAAGAGACAAAGTCTCTCAAAATGTTATCAATGTCAAAGTGATTAGCAAACTAGCTAAACAACGTCTAGAGGTGATTCATCCGGGCCAACACCCGCTAGCTCACACCCGAACCCAAAATACAACCAGCAAAAAGTCATCCAATCAAGCAACATGTTCATCCGTGAAAAACATGAACGCCACAGTCATTGGGGAGTAACTCCGGGTTCTCCCAGCCATATCACAATAAACATACTTAAACGGTAATACGAAAGTAGAAGCATGCAAATATAAATATACATGTGAAATACGAGAAGGATAAACAGGCAATTCAATATATAAAGATATAGGTGCATTATGATATACAAAACCGTAACCATCATGTTATAGATAGACTCGGGAAGATAATCTTAGGCAACCGTACACTCACTAGGGCTTGCATCTCACCGTTAGCGGCATAAGTTTGATAAGATTGAGACTCGACAAACAAACCATGCCAAGTCATCCAAAGATCACAAATAATCAATCATATAATCATCCATTCAAACTTGCAAATACGTTGACAACATCTTTCACGGTAAATGACACGCACTAGCACCATGTACATTGTCGTTATGATTGAAATCGCATCCCAGGATAAACATTTCCCTGAACGCATACACGATTCATCATTTTGTATATGTAGACACAATTCCTCCCGGTAGGACGACGATATAATTATCCGATCCTAGTCTAAACCTGGCCAGACTCTCGAAATAACATTTTCCGATTCGACATGCGAGAAACGTTTCACATCCAAGACTCGGTCAACCAAATAGCAGCCGAGTACCCCAAATTCGGTCAACCTTCACGAAAGAGGCGGAAAGGGCACAAGCATCATAAATAAGCGGTACGCTACATGCAATGACACCACCTCGCAAGTATACAATTTGACGGCCGGGTCGATCAACGCAAAGAGTTCGCCTCCCAACAACGTCGTCATATGCCCACTAACACATGCAATTAAGCAGTAAGGATACACTCCTCGTTCCGACATTCCAGCCTTACGAACGTGGAGGTAGCCAGGGGAAGTAGAGTACAAAGCACATAACAATTAGTGCTCAAACCGTAACATGTGTAAAACCGACTCAAAGTGGGATATACGAAAAACCGTCACAAAACATGCGATACAAGCTAATGGAATATCATATATTCTAAACATTAATATTTAAAGTCATTACGTAAATTTATACGATAAACGAACCATCGGAAATATTATAAATGAAAACATAAGAAAGAATTGCAATTGAATTGGCAGCGGGTGCCAGCCAGTCATGGGGACCGGGTGCCGGCTACCCGGCTGGCACCAATATCACACTTGAAAAACAATTGAAAATGCAGCGTGTCCCAGGCGGTCAAAGGGACCGGTTGCCGGCTACCCGGCTGGGACCAATATTACTTGAGAAAAATGAAGACATATTAAGGTGTGGCTCAACCGGCCTCAGACATAATGCATACTAAAATTTTACGTAACAACAATTCAACACCAGCTACTCCCCAGCTGGTCAGCTGACCGGCTGCCGGTCGGCCGGCTGGGGCATATTATGGACGAAAATCACTTTCTTCAACCCAAACCTCATACAACCAACATCAACTAACATCATAAATCATCAAGTCTCATTATCAATTATCAACTAATAACAACTATCATCAACAACACAATTCCTATGATTACTAATCCTATTCTAAATACGATTAATAACATAGAAAACACATTAAAACACGTAAAGATATCGAGTAACCCTTCACCGTTACCTTTTTGCGTCTTCAATCCTCGTTGATGTCCTCCTCTACTACGTAATAGTCTTTGTCGAGGTCTTGGAGGTCACCACCTACAATTAGACAATAAAAGATGAATATAATTCACCTTTGAGAAGGACGGATAAATTGAAAAGCGAGAAAGACGGTAATTTTATTACCAGCTAGGATAGAGGACGATGAGAGGGAAAGATTAAGACGAACTTTAGTGAATTTGAGCGAGTAATGAAGGAGTAGTGACGATTTTGAGATTGAGCAAGTATGGAACTTAGGTTTTGGTGGTTACTTGATGAAGAAGAAGAAGTAAGGTGAATGAGGGAGTTAGGGTTTGAGGGAGAGTATAAGGAGTAAGTGGAAAAATATGGGAAAAGTCCAAAAGCGTCCTAAGACGTAACTTACTCGGAATCTTGCGTAAAGTCCGAAAACGAACTCGGAAATTCTAAATTAGACACGGGAAATTTAATTCTAGACTAAAACTAAATTTCGCTAAAACGTATCCCTATAATATTTTTACTATAAAAAATAGGGTACATTTGCGGGTGTTACAAACCCTCCCTCCCTGGGTCAAGGCTCTTCACAATGGTCCCTCCGCACAACCCTTAGGTTCCCTACACTCTTTCCCGAACAGTATTTCTAGCCCAAAATTCGCAGAACAATCAGCTAAAGTGACGATTTAGGTGGTATTAGCAATGTGGAAAGGAAAACAAACTACCCCATCTCTATTCGTACAAGTTTTTAGACTACTAATAAATTCCAACGTTCCACTCCGATAAGAAATTTCGTGCATATGGAATATTGTAGTCATACCTATAGTGGTGAAAAAGGAGCGCATTTGTTCCGTGAGCCCCCACTTTGCCAAGATGTCGTGGCCGAGAAAATTACTAGGCACCATATCCAACCCTTGTCTGCTCTAAAACGCTTCCCAATGAGTATCCGATTAAAAAATGACTTTCGCAAATTCCGGAATTGTTCGATTTCTCGGTTTTCCACGGGGTCGGGGTTGGTTGAGGAGCTTCCCCTTCGTCTATTATATGCCCTTGATGAAGTAGATTATGCTTTTCCTACTATTGCTAGATAAACTTTCCCACAAAAAATCCTTACAAATCCTTCTTTATGCTCCCGAAACACAAGAGAACGTTCCAATATTTCACTAAATTGTCTTCTATGGTGATTAGAAGACTCAAAATCCACCAAAAACTGAAATCCCCAAAATCGTATTTTTTGAAATCTAGGTTTTAAAAATCGATTTTATTGAGTTTTTTGTGGTTTTGAAGTGAAAAAATTGTTCTTAAGTGTTTATGATGGAAGAGGAGATGTTTTTGGAGTGATTTGGGAAAGATTTGAGGAGGTTTAATGAAGATTTAAGGGAGAATGTGTGATTTTAGTGTGAGGATGAGTGAGAAGTGTGTTTATGTGTTTATGAGTTTGAAGGAAAGAGAAAGCAAGGGAAGAAGAGTTAAAGAGCCCGGCCTACCAGCGTCACGGGCGTGACTTGGTCTGTCACGGGTAGTGTTGGCAAAAGGTCGTGTCATGCCGTGTTTCAGGCCGGCCCGTCGTGCCTCGCCGGGAATCTGGCCTGGCCTAGGCCCGATTTTTCGTGCCTTCAGGTCATGCCGTGCCAAACCCGAAATCGTAAACCTTGTCCGCGGCCCGCATTTGGCTCGACCAAAATTTGGGTCGTGTCGTGCCCGGGCTTCGAGCCGAGTGGTGCCTGGCTTGGCCCGATTGACCCGTTTTTGTATGCTTTTTTTGCATGGGGGCATTGGAAAATGATTAAAAAAATAATAAGTTTATATATTAGTAATTGACTATTTGTTATTCGAAGAAGAATTTATAATTATATTATAAATAGATTGTAATTTGTAAGTATATAGAAGATTGTAAGTAGAACATTGTAAGATAAGAGAGAAATGATGAATTATTAATCAAATGAATTGAATGGAGGGGGTATTTATAGTGTATTAAATTGGAAAAAAAATTATTACACTTAAAAGTGGTAAATCGGATCGTGCCGTGTCGGGCCATGTTCGGGCCATTTTTTTTGCCTAACCGTGCCGGACTTCTCGGGTTCGTGTCGTGCCGGGCTAAAAGCCCGCCTTTTTTCTTTTACTTCCGCCTTAGGCCCGCTTGGGCCGTGCTCGGGTCGGACTAGTTTTCATCTTCGTGGTGTGCCGTGCCGAGCCAGAACCAGGTCGGGTCCGTGCCGCCCGCTGGATAAGTGACACATCTTCCCATAAACCAACTTATAGGGCGACATTGCAATCAGAGTATTGAATGTCGTCCTATATGCCCATAATGTATCAACGAGCTTTAAACTCTAATCCTTCCGAGATAGACGTATTTCTCGATTCGATATCTGCACATGCTCACTAGTTTAGGGATGGTACCCCAAACCGGTACGGTGAGATGAACATCGTACTTAAGAAGAGGAGAGTGAATTCTTTTCTCATGAAAATGCGTTAACCCATAACTTATTAGAGCCCTTGGTGCTCCAAATCTTGGAAAAATGATCTTTTTGAGGAAGTTGATGACAACCATGCCGTCATTTTTTAGAGAAGCCACCGCCTCAACCCATTTTGACACGTAGTCTACGGCCACAAGGATGTATCTATTACCTGTAGAAGAGTTGAAGGGACCTTGGTTATCTATCCCCCATACATCGAATATCTCAACTTCAAGTATTCCCCTTTGAGGCATTTCATTTCTCCAAGATATGTTTCTGGTTTGTTGACATCACAACATTAAACAAAATGCTTGGCGTCTTGAAACATGGAAGGCCAAATGAATCCGGATTGGAGTATTTTTTCAACGGACTTGCTTGCACCATGGTGTCCTCCATATGGAGAAGAGTGATACCCTCTTACTATCTTCTCACATTCCCATTGAGACACACACCTCTGGAACATTCCATCACCACATTCTTTAAATAACAAGGGGTCATCCCAAAAATACCTCTTCACTTCAAATAAGAATCTCTTATTTTGGTTGTGGTTCGTATCCGGTGGAAGAACACCACCAACAATGTAATTCGCATAATCCGCAAACCAAGGGGTTTGGTTTTGAAGAGTCTCATTTTTGGCGAATAGGAAGTTATCCGGAAAGGAGTCTTTGATGGGCATTTCATCCATGTTTCCTTCAAAGCATAATCGTGATAAGTGATCCGTAACCGCATTTTCCGCATCCTTTTTGTCTCGGATTTCCAAGTCAAATTATTGTAAAATAAGGATCCACCACATGAGGCGGGATTTGGCTTCCTTCTTGGCAAGCAAGTACTTTAGGTCGGCATGTTTCGATACACTATCACCTTAGAACCAATCAAGTATGAGCGGAATTTGTCAAGAGCAAGATGTTCTTTCTCCGTCATTGCATAGTTTATTTGTGCATCATCAAGGGTCTTGATTGAGTAGTATATGACATGCAAAGCTTTGTTTTTCCGTTGGTCAAGAACCACGCCAACGGCATAGTAAATAGCGTCACACAAAAATTTAAATGGCAAGTCTCAACCCGTAGATTCAATGATGAGAGCCGAAATAAGAGCCTTTTATATCCTTTCAAATGCCTCAAGACAAACATGAGTAAAATGGAAACGGGTATCTTTGAGGAGGAGCTGTGTAAGTGGTTTAGCAATTTTTGAGAAGTCCTTGATAAAACAGCGGTAAAAACAGGTATGACCAAGATTTGAAGGTGGGGGCAATTGCTCAATAACTTCCATCTTTGCAAGATCAACTTGGATACCCTTTTCCAAAATCAAATGACCAAGAACTACCCCTTTATTTACCATGAAGTGGCACTTCTCCCAATTTAACACAAGAATCACATCTTCAAATATTTGCAAAACTAAATCCAAATTATGCAAGCACACATCATAGTCTTCCGTATATACACTAAAATCATCCATAAAACCTTCCATGATTGATTCAATATAGTCGGAAAAAAATGCTCATCATGCATCTTTGAAACGTTGTCGGTGCATTTCAAAGGCCAAACGACATTCTCCTATAGGCAAATGTGCCATATGGGCATGTGAAGGTAGTCTTAGATTGGTCAACTGTGTCGATTGGGACTTAAAAAATCCCGAGTAGCCATCAAGGTAGCAAAGTACTTGTTGGAGGCAAGTCTCTCAAGTTGTTGGCTAATGAAGGGGAGAGGAAAGTGGTATTTCCTAGTTGAGGCAATCAACCTCTTATAGTCTATACACATTCTCCACCCCATTACCACTCTAGTAGGCACCAATTAATTCTTATCATTCTTAACTACCGTGGTGCCAGCTTTCTTTGGCACCACTTGCACGGGGTAACCCTATCGGAATAGAATATTGGGTAGATGATCCCGGCGTCAAGTAGTTTCATAACCTCACTTTTGACAACTTCTTGTAGGGCGGGGTTGAGTCTCTTTTGTGTTTGCCTCCTAGGTTGGTAGTCATCTTCCATATGAATTCTATGCATGCACAATTCGGGACTAATTCCCTTCAAATCATCCAAGATACAGCCTATAGCTTTCTCATGTTTTCGCAACACACACAACAAGGCATCTAATTTTACATCATCAAGATGGGCATTCAAAATCACGGGGTTTCATTTGGAATCATCAAGATAAGCATACATTAACTTTGAGGGAAGGGGTTTAAGAGAAGTAGTTTGTACCTCAACCGCACAAGTAGTTTGGATGATAGACTTGAGTCTTAATAGTTTATCATCATCAAGCTCCCTTCCTTCCAAAGTTTCTTCGAGTAAGTCAAATTAAAACCCATGTAAATCTCCCATGACATCCCTTGAATCTAAGATTAAACTTGCCCCCAAAGGGTCTTTCATCAAGAAGCTAGGTGTAACTTCTTCGACAAAAGAATCGATGATGTCAATCATGAAACATGATTCTCCAAGATTTGGAGACTTCTTAGAACTTTGCAAGTTGAATGTGATCTTTTGATCCCCTACCTCAAGAATTAATTTCCCATGTTTCACTTCAATTACGGCCCCGGCGGTGTGTGAGAACGGTCTCCCAAGAATGATAGGGATATGATAATCCTCCGCGAGATCAAGAACTATGAAATCCACCAGACTGAAGAATTTTCCTATATTAATCGGGACATCCTTCAATACACCCAAAGGCTGCTTTGTAAATCGATCCGCCATTTGAGCTGTGATGTTGGTGCATTTGAGTTCTCTCATACCAAGCTTCTCACATACGGAATAAGGCATTAGGCTCACACTTTCTCCCAAGTCACCCAAGGCCTTGTCAATTTGTGTGGAGCCTATAGTACATTGGATAGAAAAACTACCCGGATCTTTCAATTTTGGAGGAGTTGGGTTTTGTAGAAAGGCACTACATTCTCCTGTGAATACGAAGATTTCAACTCCATTCAAGGACTTTTTTCTTGTGAGGATATGTTTCATGAATTTTGCATAGGCTGGGATTTAAGTGATTAGAACGGTGAATTGTATGGAAACTTCCAAGTTTTTGATAATGTCCATGACTTGCCAAGTTGCTTGTCTAACTTGGTCTTTGCTTGTCTACTAGGAAAAGGAAGCCTTATCACTATAGCCTCCACAACCTTCTTGCTTTTTGTTTCCTCCATATTCTTCATTTCATTGACAACTTGTTCACTTGAAGAACTCTCCTCTTCCTTGTTATCTAAGTCAATAACTTCATTTTCAACCAATACCTCATCTACCACTTTCTCTGTGACACCCTCAAATTTGCGGAAAGAAAAAAAATTATTAAAAAAATACGAGAATAATACGAAGGTGTCATAACATAAAAAGGTCATTACAAAACGAAAATACTATTATACAAAAGAAATCTACAAGACGGGAGACATATCTCCCGTATAAATACGGAAATAAAAGTGTGTACAATAATATACAACTATGAACCGAATATAGGTCCAAGGTAAATACTTCGCTCGCTAGCTCGTCATGTACCCCAAATATGCACACCACCTGTTCGACCGCATTAAATATAAACACGGAAGCCACAGTCAGTGGGGAGTAACTCCGAGTTCTCCCAGCCACGAAATGTCGAGTTTAATGAAACATGAAAAACATAAAAGCAATGTATATAGAAAATACAAAACCTTAACATATATGATATGCTTTTCATGTTATGAAACAGTTAACTAACATATAACCTATCATATGAAAGCTATCATGTGAATCGGATAATAAAATATTAACTCGAGGTAGGTAGGGAAGATGGTATGCTGGCTCAGCGGTTACCAAGTAACATGGCCCTGATACACTCAAACCCTAATCAACACGTAATCATGTGAATCAGTTAACAATCGTTAATCCAAACTCTATCAATCCTAGCCGGCTTGCATCTCACCTTCTAAACTCATAGAATCATACATACATGAAAGACCAATACTTCTACAAACAGGCATAAGTTCTTAGGACAGTCAATAGTCGACTTCTGGAACTCGAGGCTATACCACAAGGTAGGAAAACATCTCCTAGTCCTAGACTGATCAGACCTAGCGACAACAGCTATTCCGTTCCCCGTCCCATGACATAACCGTCTATGAGAAACTCTACTAGGCGACCCCCTAAGCAGAGATGGCTAGTACTTAAGCTGGCTCCAGTCCCAAAACGGATCAGGCAGCCATGCCCCGACTTGGATATAAACCCACCAAGCCGGACACAAAAGCTATCAAGCAGTGAACTATATACTCGTTAAAGATAGTACGGGCCTATCAATGTCATGGTCCAAGATACTCATTTAGAATTAGAATGGTCAAGACGCCATATACTCATAATTCTCTATGGGCACTTAGTCAACACGACACAAACCATATAATCAAAACAGTCACGGGAAAAACATCCTATCATGTGACTAATTGCATATAAATCATAATCAAATATCATATCGCCTCATATCTACTAAGGCTAATTCATTAATTAAATACAACCCTACTTGAAGACAAATCCCCGACCCGAGTCCCGCGACGGGTCATCAGTCAAATCGGGGCTGACTAGATCTTAGTTTGACCAAACCCGTTGGATCAAACCGGCTAGAAGCAGAGTCTTTATCACATAGACATAAAATCAACAGATTCATTACATGTTATTTTATTACTACTTCTAACATGTGAATTATCATATTATACCCAAAACCCGCTTGACTTAAATGATTTCAACGTAAACTACAATCTCGTATTATAATTTCTAACATGTGAGAAATAATAATTTTATGAAAACCTTTTTAATTAACTATTTTACTTATTAATATTTCCCACTTGCTAAATATTACAAAACACGATAAAAATGACGATAACTCAAAAACCGACACGAGTCCCAAGGTGGGACCCACGGGCTGAATTGGGCCGGACCCACATGGGCCTGTTTTGGGCCCCACGGCCTAAATGGGCTAAAGTGGCTGATTTTTCTAACTTGTACTAAAGCCGTTTTCTAATATTTCCCGCATGCTTTAACATAATTAAAACCCGTCAAAACAACAATTAAACAACCAAACATCGACACAACCCAAACCAAAACCCGGACCCACCTTGACCAACCCAGACCGGGTCTGAACCGGCCTGGACCGGTCCGGTTTGGACCCGGTTCTTGCCCCTTTTCTCGGTTCCATCATCAAACACACCAAATCAATTCCAAACTTGTTTTTAATCATCAAACAACCATTTTAACAATCTTCCACACAAAATCATAACTTATTAAAATCATCAAAATTTATCAAGAACACCAAACTTGTTAAAATTCATACAAAATCATAAAAAATCATAACTTATGGAAAATCATCAAAATTTATCAAGAAAAAATCATCAAAATTCTTCAAGAACACTAAACTTGTTAAAATTTCATAAACAACATAAAAATCATAACTTAGTAAAAATCATTAAAATTCTTCAAGAACACTAAATCATCATAAAATTTCCTACAACTTAAAAATCATCAAGAACACTAATCATCATAAAAATTTCCTACAACTTAAAAATCATCAAGATCATAAACAACATAAAATTTCCATAAAACATAACAATCATCAAGAATCATAAAACAACATAAAAATTCCATAAAACATAAAAATCATCAAGAATCATAAAACAACATAATAACCACTACTTAACATATTACTAACTAAAAATCCATAAATCATAAAACATGAACCAAAAATAAAGATGAACCAAAATCCAAATAAATAAAACTAAAGGCTATGTTACTAACTTAAATCCTAAATAACCATAACATGAACATAAACTAAAACCTATAAAACAAAACTAAGGCTATGTGACATTAATTCGTCGAGTAAATCGGAATTGTTACCTTAGCTAGCCAAAATCACTTAGCACAAAAATAATAAGAAGTAATAATTAAGAAACCCTTCTACTAGTCTTCACCCAAAATATAAGAGTCTCCAAATTCGTCTTCAAACTCTTCCCCTATAAGAAATAACAAGAGAAACAATTATTAGAACTTAAACTTAATTTTCCATAATTAATGTTGAAAACGATCTTGACGGAATTGAAATTAAAACATACGTGAAGATGGAGAGCGAAGAGGAGATCCTAGAAATATAAATTAGGAAGGATTTAATTAAGAAATGAAGGAGTTATGGAGGTTTTGCTCAAGAACGATGAAGAACAATTGATGAACGATGAAGAACACGAAGAACGATTAAAGAAAGTGATATTTTGATCTTTATTTGATTTGTTGAAAAGTGAAAAGGTGTTTGTGAGTAAAGTGGAGTGGAGTTGGACGTGAGTTTATAGACAATAAAGGTGTTGAGTTTTAAAATTGTTGTTCCGTAATTGACTCGCGTTTAATAATTATTTTACGGTAAACGATTTAATATAATTTACGATAAAGTTAATATCAAGATATTATGATATTAAAATGAAAAATAATGAAAATATCAAGGCTTAAGAGTGGGTAATGGAGCCGTGTGATGTTGAGCTTGTCGGGTCCGATTTCGAGCGTTTTGCGTAGTTTTCGTTAACTGATCGATAAAGTAAAATAATATCTAGATATTATGATATATTAATCAAAAGAAATAAAAATATCAAAGTCTATTAGAGGAGAGGGTGAGCCGTGTGGTTAAGGTGATCATCGGGTCGGTTTTTGCTCGATTTGCGTAATTTCCGTTGACGGATCGATAAAGTAATTAAATATCTAGATATTTTGATTATTTTAATCAAAATAAATAAAATATCTAATGGTGAGTGGAAAGCGATGACACGCGCGGGTGACTCATGCCAAAGTCGAGTTTCGATTTTGTTTCGCGCTTTACGATGAGTCGGGAATAGTTAAATGACGTTCGGTTAAAACCGTAAACGTTATTCTTTAAATTCCGAATAAATTCAAAATAATTATATTAAATTATGATAAATCTTAATAAATCTAAATAAAAATAAATCAAAAAATATAATTTTTTTAAATAAAATTTCGGTCTTCAAAATCGAGACGAGTCGGGAAAAGTCAACGAAAGTCAAAATCGACTAAAAAGTCGGAAAAAGTCAAAATGGCTTAAAAGTTCAGAAAAGTTTAAGACGACTTAAAAATAAATAAAAAGTCAATGACGACTTTAAAAAGTCAAGGAAAAGTCAAAGACGGTTTAAAAGTCAAGAAAAGTCAAAGATGACCAAAAACGGTCTTTTCATGAAATCTCTCAAAAATTCCAAATACGAACGCGGAATTTCAAAATACGACTCGGAACAAAAATTCCTATATTAAAAACTTAAGTTCTACTGAAAAGTATCCATAAGCTATTGCTTAAGCAAATTGGGTACTTTTCGGGTTGTTACAATCACCCCTCCTTTTAAAAAGTTTCGTCCTCGAAACTTAGAAGAAGGAACGTAACATATATGTAGGTCTATTTCAAAACTTGTTAAAAATATATTTGTAACAAAATACGGGGTCTTATCTACGGAACGGCAGGTTCTCGTCAGCATCAAGAATATCGGTAGAAGGTACGTAATCTTCGAATGGTTAAATCGAATAGAAAGAGGAAAGAAAGAAGGAAATTTACCTCAAGCAACGAGCTCGGGATATTTAGCTAATATCTTAGCTTCGGGTTCCCAAGTTTCTGATTCGACGTTTCCACAACGCCAAAGGACACGAACTAAAGGCACCACCTTGTTTCGGAGTTGTTTGTTAGCCCTTTCAAGTATACGAATCGGCCTTTCTTCCAAAGCCAAATTAGGTTCCAAGTCCAACACTTCTTCTTGAATAATATGACTCGGATCACTGATATACTTCTTCAATTGCGAAACATGGAACACATCATGAACTTTGCTCAAGTTCGGAGGCAATTCCAGACGATAAGCAACAGGACCAACTCTTTGAAGCACACGAAACGGTCCAATATATTTAGGACTCAACTTCCCTTTCACTCCAAACCGTTTCACTCCTTTCATTGGTGATACTTTAAGGAATACACGGTCTTCAACATCAAATTCAAGCGGTCGACGACGAACATCGGCATAGGATTTCTGTCTATCTTGAGCGGCTTTCATTCGGTCTCGAATGACTTGAACTTGATCAATTGTTTCGGTCACGATGTCGGGACTCAACATATGATCATCTTGCACTTGATCCCAACAAACCGGACTACGACATTTCCTACCGTATAAAGCCTCATAAGGTGACATCTTGATAGATGCATGATAACTGTTGGTATAAGAAAATTCCACCAAAGGCAAACTCTTCTCCCAAGATGTATGAAAGTCTAAAGCACAAGATCGAAGAAGATCTTCCAAGGTTTGGATCGTTCTCTCGGTCTGACCATCTGTAGCGGCATGAAAAGCTGTGCTCATCAACAATTTACTACCCATGGCTTCTTGCAAAGCGGTCCAGAATCGGGAACTGAATCTCGGATCACGATCTGAAACTATATCTTTAGGAACTCCATGGTAACGCACTATCTCATCCACATAGGTACGAGCTAAGACATCTATCCTCGAAGTTTCTTTGATAGGCACGAATCTGGCACACTTCGTCAGACGATCTACAATAACCCAGATGGCATTCTTTCCACTAGAAGTAGTAGGTAAAGCCATCACGAAGTCCATAGAAATAGACTCCCATTTCCACATAGGAATTTCCAAAGGTTGCAGCAAACCTCCGGGTCTTTGATGATCAATCTTCCCCTTCTGACAAGTAAGACATCTACTAACATACTCCTTCACTTCAATCTTCATCCTAGGCCACCAAAACTGTGGTCTCAAATCTTTATACATTTTGTCACCGCCCGGATGAATAGAATAAGGAGAAAGGTGAGCTTCATCAAGTATGTCTTCCTCAA
Organism: Heliosperma pusillum; assembly: GCA_022085475.1. Taxonomy (NCBI): domain Eukaryota; kingdom Viridiplantae; phylum Streptophyta; class Magnoliopsida; order Caryophyllales; family Caryophyllaceae; genus Heliosperma; species Heliosperma pusillum. Next base: position 803 of record JAIUZE010071872.1, on the reverse strand, counting down.
CTAGGCATTCGCGGAACAGACAGTTCGCCCATGGTAAGAAGGTAGCCATCATTATCCACCCACACAATCCTTTTGCTTGCCAAAGTGATATTTTTGCTGAATGAGCGATTAAAAGTAGCATCCTCCGGTAAACAAGTACGAATCTCTCGATAAAAATCAGGTTCCGCAGTCCAAGCACCAAGATAATCAAATCCTTTCCCAACAAACTGTATCTGAAGCTTCTGAAATTCGGTTACTAGTTCATCGGGTAAAGTACCAAGAGCATTTAATGAATGACTCGTCTTTCTACTCAAAGCATCTGCCACGACATTTGCTTTTCCCTCGTGATAAATCAACTCAGCATCATAATCATTCACTAACTCCAACCATCTTCTCTGCCTCTGTTCAATCCTTCTGAGTAAACATGCCCACCTCAAGCTCGTATGATCGGTGTTAAATCCGGCATAGAACTCCAATAAGATAATGTCTCCAAAGTTTTCAAGGCATGACTACAGCTGTGCTAACTCAAGTCATGAGCGGATAATTCACTTCATGAACCCTGAGTTGTCGAGAAGCATAAGCAATACCCTTTCTATTCTGCATCAAGACACATCCCAACCCATGCTTTGAAGCATCACAATAAACATCATAATCGGCTTCATCATCTGGTAAAGTTAGAACCGGTGCGGTAGTCAATCTCTTCTTCAATTCTAAGAAGGCAATTTCACATTCATCAGTCCAAATATACTTTGCGTCCTTCTTTAGCAATTGAGTCATCGGTCTTGCTAATTTGGAGAAATCTTTCACAAACCGACGATAATAAC
>JAIUZE010071871.1:0-22637 GCA_022085475.1 Heliosperma pusillum | reverse complement strand
GTGCCAAAAGATTCATAGTCAAATGGGGAAATAGTCCCATTATCAATGAGCTTTTTCACGCGTTTTTCATTTATGTGTCCCATACGGCAATGCCATAGATAGGTTTGATCTTTGTCACCAATCTTTGCTTTCTTATTACTCACATGCATTATATCTGTGGTTTGATCTAAAACATATATTCCATTTATGGAAACAACTTTACCATAAATCATATCGTTCAAAGAGAAAATACAGCTATTATTCTTTATTACAAACGAAAATCCGTCCTTATCAAGTACGGAAACTGAAATAATGTTCTTAGATAAACTGGGTACATAGTAAAAGTTATTCAGAAATAACTCAAAACCACTAGGGAGTTGGATTACATATGTTCCCACTGAAACGGCAGCAACTCTAGCTCCATTCCCCACCCGCAGGTCCACATCACCCTTTGTGAGAGTTGTGATGCTTCTTAGGCCCTGCAAATGATTGAATCTGAGAACCACAACCAGGACTAGTACCCAAGTTCGAAACTTGCATGGTTGATCCTCAATCATATGAATAAAGAAGAAGACATACAAACCAGGAGAGAGCGGCCTGCTTTTATGTACTCAGGTTACACGAGGCAGTTCCTCTCCAAATGCCAAAACTTGTGGCAGTGTGGCACTACTACGTTACCTAATCGCTCTTTGTCTTGCTTGTGAGCTACGCTCGTCTCACCAGGCCCACTCTGCCTTGCCCTGGCTTTTGACTTCGGCTTCCCTACAGCTAGGTTGGCCTTAGCCTTGCCCTTACCTTTGCCCTTGTTTGCTATCATGAGAACGTCCTGTTTCAGACTCCCACTCAATTTCAGATCACTCTCTGTCTGTACAAGGAGTGAGTGGAGTTGATGAAGACTCTTCTTCATATCATTCATATAGTAATTTGCCCTGAAAAGGGCAAAACCATCATGAAGTGAATGAAGCACTCGATCAATAATGATCTTCTCATCGATTTTGCAACCAAGAGCCTCCAGCTTCTCGACATTCTCGATCATAGCAAGAATGTGTGGGCTAACCTCTTGGCCCTTCTGGAGTTTTGCTTCAAAGAAGCGACAGGTATGCTCATAGCTAACGATCCTCGGAGCTTTCGAGAACTCGTTAGAGATCGTGGTGAAAATCTTGTTTGCACCTTGGGCAATGAATCGTCTTTGCAAATTGGATTTCAGTGAAAAGATGAGTACGTTCTTTATCGCACCCGCCTCCATTACGAAATCACTATAAACAAGTGATTCATTTGCTCTTGCATTGGGGCCTGGGTTTGGCGGTAGTGGCTCAGTCAAGTACTTGAGCTTACCGTCAGCAATGGCAGCATTCCGTAATGCCGCCTCCCAGTCCGCAAAGTTGGACCCATCATTCTTCAGTCGCGTGGACTGATTCATGTTGTCCATAAACATCTTAAGCCAGGATTCACATTCGAGCGTGGCACTTGGCATTGGGTCATCAGTATGGCCAGCCATATTGTTATTTAGCAGTTATATCTGTATATAACGAATTCGAAAACTGTGGAAAAAGAAAATGAATATGATAAGTTTCATCGTTTTAAAATTAAGTCTTAATGCAAAAAACTGTTTAATGCGATGACTCATGCATTTATACAATTGACCTCCCTCAAGAATTATATAAATGATCCCAAGACTCAATTTCTGTAAATTGATAAGCCAACCTCTTGGCTAATTCTACCCTTAGAATTCTCGGTCGATAAATTTCTGTAAATTCTATCTTTTAGTCCATTATAATCCCGAGATATTACTCGGACTACAATGTTGAGGTAAACTAGGTCAACACTCACTACTTACCCAACGTAGAAGGGGTCATATTATGACTTCCGACGAAGAAGGGGTTCATAGTAGTTTTTCCTATAAAGACTAATCTCAATTTTCATTTTAGAGGAAGATCCCATCATCTTAAATTTAATTCATTTTAAGTGAACAAATTTCTAGCATTTCGTGAATGATTTAAACTAAGGTGATGGCCCTAAGAACGAGTGACATCTGTATGTCTATGATGAAAATTCAAACTATATGAATCATTTTTCATGCAATTTAGGTGGTTTGGTTTAGGCGGAATATGATGCAATTATTTAACATGTGAATGAAAAGCAAAAGAATGAAAAATACGTAAACTTTTACAACGGTCCTAGTGTGGCCTATCTACCAAAATGAACAGTAAATACAAGTTTGGAATCCATCCTTATGGACCCGAGAAGTTTGACTTGATGTTCCATCTTGGTCCATGAAGCGGAAGTGAGCATCCGATCTCCGTCTTTAGTCTTCTTAAATTACATTTTCAAAATTACAAAATAAACCTATTTACATTCTAATTCCAAAAACATAATTAAAAGAAATAAAAGGAGATTCGAGATCTCATAAATACATCCAAACCATGTTTCCATCATAACGAAAACATGATTAACTAAGGCCACACTAGGTATTACATTTTTCAACCAATTGCAAAAATACGTAAATAAAACCATTCATTCATTCGACAAAAATAAAAAGCATCAACTATATAAATTAATTCTACAAGACATAATTCATTAATTATGTTGATTAATTATCCAAACCACCATTTTATAAGATCAAAATAATGTGACACTTCCTTAATTGCCCACAACAATTTTAATCTTCCATAATCCATTTTATTTTAAACCTTTTTAAAATAATCGGGTATCATTGTTGTAAACCTTTTCACAATAACAAACAAACATTATCTTTATAATGCCCAAAAAAAAAAAACTAACAAAAATAAAAATCTACTGTTCACTGTTCACGTGAACAGTATCGTTCCAAAAAAAAAATTTCTTTTCTCTTCTTTCTATTCTCTCGGTTTATAACAAAAACCGAAAATCCAATACACAAAAAAACTGTTGCTGCCATTTTTAAAAAAAAAAAAAATTTTTTTTTTTATAACTGTGAACAGTAACACGAGCAGCAAAAAAAAATTAATCAAATTAAACCGTTTTAATTCGATCAAGCTTATATTAACTAGATCGGTGCAAACAAAACAATGCCTAATCGTTATTAAACATTGATACAAATAAATGATTCAAATTAACCTTTTAATATGAACATCTAAAACAATTTATACCGAAAATATATAGCACAAAAATTGATGTTCATTAACATCCAATACAATTCCATTTACATTCTAATTTAATCCTTATTAAATTAAAATATCAACAAATTCATATATTATCATCTTTAACAGATTAAAACAATAATATGAATGAATCTATAATGGAACCCCAAAAAAAAAAAAATCATCACGGCAAAAAAAAAAAAATTAAAACCGTGAGTTTTAAAAAAAAACCGTTTTTTTTTTTCTCTCAATAATCAAACAATTTAATATTTATGAAAATCACATAAAATAATTTCATAGCCCTAAGGCTCTGATACCACTTGTGGGAATATATCCGTATACATCCCTTTAATCTTACAGGATTATAATGAAATTACGATTTATATGATTAACGGGTCATAAATGAAATTGCATAATAAACAAAGGGATTAGGAATAACCTTTAGTCCTCGTAAATTCGGCCTAAGAACAGATATCAAAACAGATATCCTCCTAATCGTCTCACCCAAGATTGATCGAGAAATGCCCTTGTATTTGCTAGAAAATTAGAGAGAAAAAGAGTCTGTATCTTTTGTGTGATGTAAATTAATTATGAATGAAATTAGAGAGTTAGAATGAGTAAAACTCTACCCATATACTACCTCTTCACACGGCACAAAATGGAGAAAATAAAGGATTATTTTTCTCTTATTTTTTTACCCTATTTGACCGAAATTCCAAAGTGTATTTGGACTCTTTTTCGGTTATATTAGCTTCCATTTAATATAATGTTATACATATTATATTTGTCTAATATGTTGTCATACATTAATAAGGTCCATTATAACATTTTGCAGTGGATATATTAACACAACAATTATTATGACAATCGTATAATATATACATCAATTATAAATATCGGTATATTTATAATCCTGCTAATTAAATATAACAGTTTATGTTTAATTACGAATTAACAATTACGAATTAACATTTTAATTCGTTTAAGCTCACATTATATACTACAACTAAATATAACATTTTATATTTAATTACGAATTACAGTTAATTCATCTTAGCTAACATTATTTAATCGTTATTAAATAATTATATCATCATCACATTGACTAACCTTTTAGTCAAAAAACACCGACTAACCTTTTAGTCATTTAATAAGGCATCAATATGATTATTTTCTCAAATAATCACATCTCTCAATCACATCCTTTAGGTGTGACTTTTAGGGACCAGTTGATCACCGCCATCTGTATGACAATAACGTCAAACTTATCTAGCAAGCTAACCGTTATTGATAAACGTTAATCAACTGATTACAATACAAAGTATACCCTGTGAACCTACAGAGATTTATTTATGTTATTGCACTAACTGTGGAGGACACTGGCTCCAACAACAATTGTACAAAGTTATGGGGGGTTAATTAACACTTTCGCTGTAACACCCAGACCAAAACCCTACGTTGGGAATGGTCACTCTTGGTAGCTTGTCAAGCTGTGTACATGGCCCACAGATCAACACGGGTCCTTTCCAGCTTATTTTGTCCTCACTCATGCACATTCCGGGAACCTTTTCAGGAGGTCACACATCCTAAGACTACTCTCAGTCAACTACGCTTAACTTTTGAGTTCTTTTGCATGGATAACAGAAAAAGAAAGTTCACTTTGTTGATATGAGTAGTATTTTCAATCCCTTTAAGGACTAGTCATTTAAGTCTATCAATGAATCTTTTCAGGGGGACCTCATGCATGAAGTATTACACACCTCCACTCGAAAAACGCAACGTCCTCGTTGCGTTTGACAGCATCTGACCGCAGCTGTGCATTCCCAGAATCCTCCCCCGCTAGGTGGATGACCCGGGTAATCCGGACCACTGGCTCACCGCACGGTCGCAGGGTTGCGCTGATACCACTTGTAACACCTCGGCCCAAACCCTGGGTCGGTAGCGGTCACTCTTGGTAGCTTGACAGGCTGTGTACATGGCCCACAGATCAACACAGGTCTTTCAAGCACGCTTAACTTTTGAGTTTTTTGCATAGATAACCAGAAAAGAAAGTGCACTTATTTGATATGAGTAATACTTTCAATCTCTTTAAACACTAATCATTTAAGCCTATAATGGATCTCTTCAGGGACACCCCATGCATGGAGTATTACATTCGCGGTTTGTAAGGCAAAATGGTTCGTTTTGTTCGTTATTTACTAGGCCGTTGGATGCTGGAATCTTTAATATTTGAATCGAGGTAAATTGATCGCTTGAATTGGGGATTAAAGAATTAAAGAACTTATTAAAGAAAGGGGGATTGTTATATTATTCGGTCAATGATTCAGTCAATGAGGGTAGTCTTGGAATTTCGGGTAAATCAACAATTAACAAGTCGGGAAATAAGAAAAACGACACTTGGAGTAAAAATACGGTAGTGAATGGGGATATATATTGAAGTTGGGGTGTTATTTGTAAAAACGCATATACATGGTGCTAATTTGTAAAAAAAAATCGCGCATACTGGTCATTTATAATTATTTTTCCAACTATAAATGACAAAAATGACATGTAAGCCTCGTAACTGTGACAACTTCGGGACTTCATATCTTGACCTTTACTAGCCACACCCTAAATCTTTCATCAAAAAATCGACACCAACAATTATTTTTCAGTACACTCGAATACATTATGTAATTTTTCGAGCAATATTTTTCAGAAAAGCGTTGAAATAGTCGAAGAAACTAACATGAAACCTAAAATATCCAAGTGGTCGCCGGCCGTCTAAAACTCTAAATGGTTCCATGTTCAAAATTTTGTTAGAAAAAAATGTTCAGTTGGCAAAAATTCACCCTCCCACTTAGCTCACCAAAACATCTACCAGCAATATCAACGTTATTGTTACATTTTACATAGCAAATGACATAGGATTAAAAGAAAAAGTGAATTAATCTTAATGGCCGTTGAGTTCCAAAATGCAGCTGAAAGTCTGAAACAGGTAAAAACTATTTCTTCACAATAACAAACAATGATCAGATGCATTTTGAACGGGAAAGAGTTGAGACCGTCTCTGATTTCCTTCTAGTAAACGGGGGATCTAAGGAAGACTCACGGATGAACCATTCATAAGCTCATAAAGCTCAGACTTTAAGAGCAGCTTTATGAACCATGGTCTCCTTATGTATTTGATGGCAGCTCTTCTCAACCAGGTCAAGCAGCTTCTCCAGGTTCATTGACCAAGAGTTGAGGACGTCGTTGCTGTCCTTGACAACCTGAAAGCATACAACTCCCATCGGCCTGTCTATCTTCGCTATCAAAGCTTTTGAAACCACCATATCCGATAGATGCTTCTCGGCATCCTGAGACAGTAACATTGTGAAACTAGAATTCGGAAACGAGTAGTATATTTCTATATTTTTCATGTATAAGGAATACAATAAGATGTCGAAAAAATGCAAGATGATGAAAAATGTGCGGTCACAAAAAGAAAGATTCAAGTGTAATTCACAGACACCTTGAAATAAAAACCAACAAGTGTTTACATAGACAAAGAAGAATCACACTCGACCTCTATGACATAATGATAGCATCAAAGTTTGCATATCTTTGGACTTCGTGCAACTTGCACGAAAACCAACAGATGTTTACATAGAAAAAGAAGTATCACACTCGACCTCTAAGACCCATATACAGCATCCAAGACCCTACAATCATTAGAAAGCTAGACCGTGTTTTACTATGGCACCGAAAAAGAAAATCAAGTCCCCACACACACACACACACAAAACCAAAATCGAGTCAGAGTCTCAAGCATCCATCTCAAATTAGAATATTATATCTTGCATCACTGGCATGCATATTAAACAAAGAGACAAATAGCCAACACAAATTTTCTAAACTAGGTGAATATATATAATACAAAATCAAGTTCTTATATATAAAGGCAACAAACCTGTAAACTAAGGCACAATAATCCTGCAAATCTCTTCAAAGAGATCCTAGAATAATATTTTGAAACGACAAGTATGTTCTGCAAAAAAAAGCAACCGATTGAATAATGCAATCCATAGCAGTCGATGTTCTCAAGGAGCAAAGAGAAATAGATTAACAAATAGCATCACGAACATGTTCAATAACCCTCTGCCTTAGATCTTCAGCAGCCTTTTCACCTAAAGGGCCCCCAAGCAAGTTCTTTTCATTAACAAATTCAACCTCAAATTCGTTCCAAAGTGTTGTCCACAGGATAACCTCCATAGTGACCAACTGTTTCAACAGCAATCTATGCAGCATATCAAGAGAACCCATTAAACCAGACACGGAAGCAGATCTAAGGAAGTTCATAACTTGGGAAAAAAAATATATCGATAAAAATTGACATACTTGAATTTTGGAATTTCAGAAAGATTCTTATCCTCTAAAGTAGAGTTAAGAAGACTTGACTGCATCGGATCATGTGGAGCAAGAGCCAAATACCAGCAGATTTTCCTCAGGATCTAAATACAGCGAAATATATTATAAAACTATCAAGGAGGCAAATGATAATGCTAGAATTCAATAATGAAACCATTATTTACCGGAATCCACTGTCCATGATCCTCCTTCACCGAAGGTATGTCATAGATCGCCTTGTAGCATCGACATATTTCAAGGTAATCATTGTGGTGCCCATAGTATCTAAAGTACATGAAACTTGGTAAGCACTCAGAATACCAACTTTCAAAATATGGTAATATAAACATGAGTAATCAAATCGCACCAAGACCATATAATTCACATGTAAGAACCATGATATAAAATTTCAAATGACTTTCTGGAGAATTTCAGTGACAGAAGGCCGCAAATCTCTCAAGCTGAGTATATCGATCAAAGGACGCCAAGGGCCACTGGGTGTCGTCCTGTACAAAAGACCAAAGTGGGCAACACTTGTTCCAGACTTCCAGTAGAGTACATATCTATTTTTGCACATGGCTCTTCAGCTTTTTTGAACTTATTATGAGATCTCTGATCTTTCTCAAGGAATCTAAGTTTTCCTGAATTTTTCTTGAAATTCACACTGAAGTTCAGAAGAACATGCCCCAAGTCTTAGAACAAGGGAAAGTATAGCATCTACTGCATCAAATGGTTTACCAGGTACGGCGTTGTATCAGTCTTAGTTCAAGCCAATGCATCTTTTTAAATAATACTAGTAGCAGTTACCAAAGAGTAGAGCAAAGAATAAACAAACCAAGTGAAATTGAGATCTCTAGTTCCCAAAAACCAAGAAACCAATTGTAATGAAGCTTCAACCCATATTCCATATCCGCAAAGAACTTCCAAAAAATAAGGAAAACAAAACTGGACATAGGCATAAAAAAGCGAAACTTCCACTGTAAATTGGAATAGATATTCTACTTCTGGACCTATCAGATTGCATAAGCATATAAATACATGAAAACTAAACTTCAAGAGAGGCTGAGGCAACAAGACCACATTGGAAAATGTATAGAGCAAAATGCAACTAACCGAATCATCAGCTCATAATAGATACGCTTCAGCTCTGGCAAAGTGGGAATATCAGCAGGAGCCTCTTCAACTATACCATCACCTTCCTTGGGTTTTTTCTTTGCTTTTGAAGAATCAATATCAAAAACCCGAGGACTAATCCTTCTTGAAAGGATTTGAGCGCGGACATAGTCTTGACGGTCCAAACAAAGACGGACCTGAAAATACAAAATAATTTTAAATATAAACCCAGCGATTCAGCGAGTAATAAGTGTTGAGAGGGGAAGAGGGGGTGTTCATATCTGGCCCTGCATGATTATTGCCAGTGAAGGAAACAGGTATGAAACATCATGTTAGTGAAATGCCAAACATACTTGCTCAAGAATGAATGCTATTTTCTCGGTTTTTGCCATGGCACCAAAAGTTTCAACCTGCCGAATCAGAAATTATGGAAATGGAAACGAACAAAGCCAGATCATTAGTTCAAATGAATCCGAAAATAAACTGCTAAAATGTATGTAAGCCCAAAATATTCAAAAGATATACAAACCGCTATCTCTTGCATCAACTCAGCAGCCTCATCAATAAGCCCTTGTTCTTCCTTGATCTTAGCAAGGCTCTTAATTAATCTTGCTCTTTCTATTTCAACATATATCTGCACCAAATACAAAAATGGCATAAACCATAGTCCAAAACAAAACCTGTCCGTAAACATTCGGAACTATGAGTATGAACATATATCTTTCCCCGAACAAACATGTTTACCTTCCCAGCTGATACAGTGCTAAGAGTCTTAATAAGCTCTACTCGCGTCTCTAGATCGGGCGTTTGGTCTATGTATTGCATTGACTGCTGCACCATAGCTGTTACAGCCTGGGAAGAATAGAGATCAGCTTCAGATAAAGGGAAAAGCAAGAAAAATATCATACAAATTTCATGGAAGGATAATGGAAATGACAATCAATTAATCAACAAGTACATCTCAAATGGATAATATTAAAAATCACTTCAACTACTTAAGTTGCCCTAAGAAGTCTTCAAATATGCACACAGAATTTACTCCATTTGTTTGTCAAGTAACATACATTTTCATTATCGAGACATTTAACAACTTACTGATCCAATTAAATTCTGAAACCCGTACCCCGTTACTCTTGCCAGAAATGAGCTTTACCCTGGTAATCTCCATCTCAACTACCCACCTGCCAACGACCTTAGACCACCAAATAACAACTGACTGCCCTTACACCACCCAACCAGCAAAAGTGACAACCTTTCGAAAGAAGAATGATGGGGTGATACCTGTTTGAGTTGACCTCGACGCTTTGACAACAAAACAATTTGATCATTCAACATCTTCCAGGCACGAGCTTCAAAGCAAAGGCTAAGAATGCTACACACAGCCTTTTTGGTTTCAGAAACTTCACCAGCAAGCCTCATTTGCTTCTCTACATTCAAAAGTGCTTCTACTTGTGCTTCAAGATTTTCCTGTGGAGCGAGCAGCGATCCATCAAAACTACCGTAAACCCCTTACTATATCACACTACATGGATATCTATGATTAATTCTTTCACAATGATACCAATTAATCAACCCCAAACCCTAAAAAAATTAGAGAAAATTAACAAGAGAGAATATTAAAATATTGAATAAATGCTAGATCCTTGACACAAAAGCCAGTTAATTAAGTTGCAACAATTTCAATATGAAAGTAAGATCTAGAAAACTCACCGCCATGGCTGCTTAACTGGAGAATTTAGTTGAGTATCTGAGAATCAAAGAGTTAACATGATATTAAAATTAAACAATTAATTGAAACTCGAAACTGATATAACTATAACACTGTCGATCAACAAGACAAAAACGATTTACAGAAATTTCATAAACTTACTCGACCAAGGACCAACAGACGGCTACAGAGAGAGAGAAGAATACACGCTATATATTATTCCTCTAAACCAATCCACCTTTTTTTTTCAAGGGTTATTCACTAGGTTTCGTATTTAAGATAACGATAAGGGTTGAAAACACCCTCATCATATCATATGTTCAACTTTTTAAAAATAAATACTTTATTAATTTTTTTTTTAAAATTAATACCTTACGCAGGTAGTCCGATCAAAAATGGGTATCTTAAGTGAATTCAGGCCCACAAAAATCGAATATTCCGTCCATTTTTAAAATTTTCGTCCAAAGTTCATATTTTATCTCCATTATACCCTTTTATACTGTTTTCACCCTCTTATAACTATAAGTCATTCAATTTTTAATTTTTCACTATTTTAATTAGCTAATTTTCTCTCTCTAAGCTTTCATATCCTTTTCTCTTTAATGTAATTATATTTTTTACATTTCATGCTTCTAACTCATATCTATTTCATTTCTGCTTTTTTATTTTTATTTATGTGAAGTTAATGGTTAGTATCAATATATAATTAGGGTTCTTAAAAGAGTAAATTAATAATTACTCTCTTATAAGATTCACTTTTCTAAACTTACTCCCTTATAAGTTGTTTTGCTAAAATTACTCCCTTAAAGACACACTTTTATCAAAAATTGCTTCAAATTCCAATTTAAGTCACTTATTTTGTCTGTTTTCAAACGCTCCCTCCATTTGTCTACATAGTTTTACCTTTCAAAGTACAGATTGGTTAATGCGCAAACGAAATTAGTTCAAAAATAGACAAAATAAATGACTTAAATTGGAATTTTGAAGCAATTTTTGATAAAAGTGTAACTTTAGAGAGTAATTTTATTCTGTTAAGAGTGGTTATGCTATTGCTCTAGGAATTCATCTTGAGTTTTCTAGCTCCCTCAAAGATGCTACTAGAATCAGACCTGAGGCAAAGGTTTTTTGTAGGAAAAAGCTATGGGCCTTTCCAATACCCCAGACCTGGAAGATTCTCATATGGAAAATCCTTGTTAATTCACTTCCTACACGGGAGGAATTCATACGGCGCCAGTTTCAGATTGACTCATCATGCCCTTTCTGCAACTCTGATGGCTCAGTCGAATCAAGCTCACATTTATTCCGTGATTGTGAAGTTATTAAAAGGATTTGGGCATCTTCACCTATGGGCATCATTGCAAGAAATGATGGGAATATTCCTATTGATTTATGGATTATTAACTGGTGTGGATATCTATCTTCTAAAAATTCTAATCCTACTACAATTATAGTTTATGCATCTATCCTCTGGAGCATTTGGAAAACTAGGAATATGATAATCTTTCAAGGGGCTTCCTTCTCACCAAACCTCCTATTTGGTATTCAAGCAACGGAAGCATTGTCAGCTATTTCTGCTTACGAAGAAAAACATGGAAAAATTACTATCATCAAAATTAGTGATCATCTCACCTTAGAGAACAGGAGAGACAAAATTAGAAACTACATTCCTTTTTTTATGGTTAAAGGTTCTGGAAACTGTCAGGTCATTCGGGTCAAGGTGGATGCAGGTTGGCTTTCATCCCTTCATGCTTCTATTGGTTGGGTGGCTTATGACTCGACTGGGCGAAAATTTCATGATTCTGCGGCAAGCTGCCTGGCTGAAAGTGCTAGTCAAGCAGAAGCTATTGGAATTCTGGAAGTCATGAAGTGGGCATACAACCAAAATTTTTTGCATCTTCACATTTTATCTGATTGTTTGCAGATTCTTCTCCAGATCACAAATGTTGAACAAAGTCATCAATGGAATATGGGCGTAATAGCTGAAATAGGATCTTTGGCTCCTTTTTTTCATTGTCTCTGCCTTAGTTTTATCCCTCGCAATCTTAACAAGCTAGCACATAATCTAGCTGCGAGTGTGTTGGGAATGTAATAGTATAATATCATTTACTGCTGCCAAAAAAAAAAAAAAAAAAAAAAAGAGAGTAATTTTAGCAAAACAACTTATAAGGGAGTAAATTTAGAAAAGTGAATTTTATAAGGGAGTAATTATTAATTTGCTTTTCTTAAAATTGGGTGTAATTTTATGGATTTTGTATTTGTCAGGAAATAGTCAATTAATAGGTGCGATTGAACCTCGTCATCTTCTTACTTTCAGCGAAAATGTTTTTGTGGCATCCTAATTCGTTGTGCAAGTCTTGGACCCATTCTAATCCGTGAAGATTATTGAAGCATGCAAATTTTACATCCCGCAAACCAATTTTCGTGGATGTAAGTTTTTACGATGGGTTGATAAAGCACAAGCTGAGTGGCAAAGGATTGTTATTTGTAAGCTAATGAAGGAGAAGAACATTTAAAAAGTGAAGTATCCACTTTGGGATAATATTTGCAATTTCTACAAGAAGAGAGGAAGAAAGGAAAGTTGGAGATAGAAACTTTTTTTTTTTTTTGGCAACAGTAAAGAAAAGTTTTACATAATCATAGCCTTTTTAGCAAGGCCATGCGCAATTTTATTTAGGAAGCGGGGTATGTAGCTAAAACATAAGCAATGAAATGATAAGGCTATTTGGCGGATATCATCTAGGATCCCTTGGACCTCGTGGTGCCCTTCCTCAACATTGTATATTTGAAGAAGAAGTTGAAGGCAGTCCGACAGGACGTGAGCATGAAGAAAATTCTGAGCACGACACCAAATGAGGACTTCCTTAATACCAGTGGCTTCCGCTTGTAGCGGTCCTTCTGCCCATAGGTTCTTTTGGTCCTTATAGAAGACATTGGAATTATCATAAGCGACCCACCCAACCGCAGAGCGCAAGTTAGCCAGGAGATAGAAACTTTGAAGAATGACAAAGATGGAAAATTAATCTTGGTCCTTTGATAAACAAGCAACTAGATCTTCTATTGTTGAAGATGATCAATCATGGGTTACACTTTGGTAGCTTTGAAATCTATTTTGAAGGAACATTTATAATTAATGGGTGAGGTATGAGTGTTGTAATAGAGTAAATAAAGTCAGGGGTAAAATGGGTATTTCACGTTATTTTTTGACTGAATTCACTTAAGGTACCAATTTTTTTATCGGAGTACATGTGTAAGGTATTAACTTTTGAAAAAGTTTTGATAAGGTATTAATTTTTAAAAAGTGGAACATATAAGGGTGTTTTTAACAATTGATCCTTTAAGATATTATAAATCATCTATCTATCTTTCTATCTATCTTTCTATCTATCTATCAATACTATATATTAAATCCTGAAAACAAAGAATTTTCATGTAATTAAATAAAATTATACAAATTAATTATACTATATAGTTTTTAATCGATAGCGTTGTGTGATATACCTGAACAATGAATTTCAATGTAAATATTATATAATTTTGGTGCAGGTATAAATTTAAAAAATAACATAGTATGGTATTTTTCCTTAAAATAAACATGTCCCACTTATTGTATTAATTAGTAGCATCAATCAATATATATTTATATATATATATATATATATATATATATATATATATATATATATATATATATATATATATATAGAAATTGCATCAGGTGAGTCTAGACATTTTAAATGAGTACGTCCTATCTTTTTTTACCGTCAGATCTGTTCGAATCAACGATTGAGATGGGCGTCTTAGTAAGGGCAATAGCGTAATTTCCAAATTCTTAGATGATCATACTGCTGCAATTCTCAATCATCGTTTGTATCAAGTTGTCTTTCTCTTTCATCAAATTTTTGTTTCTCATTCCTCTCTTCGTATTTTCATTCAATCTACTCCTCAATTTCTTTATGATTTGCTTACACATTGGAATATCTGAAATTCAATTCTTCTTCTATCTATATTATGATTTTTAACTTCTTATCAGTTGTTCATCGTCATTCTCTTCGATAATCTCGTAGAAACCCTAAAAAATTCGACACAGTATATTATTTTTGCTCAACTATAGGAGGGATCATAAGAACAAGCTTTAAGCGTCGTGGACATCGTATGCGATTCAGTTATGTATGCTCTTAGTGAAGATTCTTCGCTTAATATCTCAAAAATTAGGTATTTTGCCATTTTCTTTGCAATTCTATTCAGGATTTTTGTTCTCGTTAATTGTTAGTATTAAAATGCATAATCGGATGGTTCTTAGGTCAATTTGCATGATTTGTGGAATCATTCCTATACTATCTTGCTACACAATCCTTGTGAATTTTGGTAATTAGTTGCCGAGAAGTGAATAATTGTTGTATATTGCACTTTTTGTGATTCCTGATGTAATTGGGACAATTTTGCAGCAACAAGATATAAACAAATTGAAAGATAAAAGACGGTCCCTCTGTAATAATAATGATATATTTGTGTTATGAAAATGGCCGTCGGTTTGTGTTACGGTAACAGTGTATCTTTGATCATAATTATGTAATTGGCTTATTGTGTAACTATAATGGTTTAACAATGTTACGACATTTGTGGAGGTGTGTTATAATATTAGAGCACGGTGTTATGATATAGCTGAAAAAATAACTATATGAGGTAACAAATTAATTAGAAGAGTCGTATAATTATATGCAATATGTTTGATAGTTGTCGAGAATTCCATATTTTGACTGTGGGAGACATTGTGAATTACAATGCTAAAACATAGTGTTGAAACATGAAAGGGATAGAAAAATTGCAGTACAACAACAACTTCATTGATGATACTGAAGTTGGTATTGTCCCTTCGACAAAGAAATTTGTCCATTAATACTTTTAGTAATGTTTTATTCTTTGCTTATGATAGAAATAGGATGTTGAAGAGCGCAATGTCAAATGAAACGAATTTTGTGTACCGTTATAGTCAAGGATGTTTAATTCATTGTAGTGCTCTTGGCGTCTATTAACTTAAACGGTAGCGTATTATGCAATTCCATCACACATGTATTCGAGCCATGAATGTAAGTGTGTAACTTAAACTTTATAGGAGTTTTTTTTACTCAATTATCTAGTTATATATAATTGTAATATGTAAAGTTAATAAAGACATTACTATGAGCCATACATAAGTTTTTTTACTCAATTAGCTAGTTCAAATGTTAAGGGGGAGACACCATCTAGAAATTTTTTTTCCAACCTTTAATTTATGTATTGTATTAGGCACATTAAAGTACGATGGAAATATGAAATTTTAAAAATGCTATTAGCTCAATGGTAGAGCGATGTGAAGATCTTCACATTGGGGTGGGTTCAAGTCCCACATAGCATAATTATTTGTAGGTGATATATGTTCCAACATTACTTATCCTATAGATTAGCATTGGCAATTATTTGGTCAGACTAGTTTTTCTTTTTTGTTTTTACAGAGAAAGACTACTTAATTCTATGCAGTAACACTAGCCACCCTATATTGTCACACTAGTCATTATATGTATAAAACTGATTACTACTTATGGCTCGCTTGGTATGGGAATAATTATTAATGGAGTAATGAGAGTTAAAACAAGAAGAAATTGATGATTTGTGATGGTTGTGGTCTTGTGGAGGGTGGAAAGAGGAGGTGAGAGATGAATTATTACCTCCATATGGAGGTAATGCATTACTTGGGGGGAGAGGTAGGTAACTATTACTCCCTTAATGGAGAGACTTTTACACTATAATTCCCCATTTCCATCTCCAACCCCCATCACTTCCCTCCATTTTTTAGTTCATTCAAGCTTTATTACTCCCGTAATAATTACTCTCATCCCAAGCAAGCCCTTACACTATGGAGAATCATTACTTACCTAATATATAACTAAAACTTAGGCTATGTGGGATTCGAACCCACATCTTTGGACAAAACTGCACATTGCTCTTCCTTTTGAGCTAATAGCCTTCAAAAATCATCTTAGCTAAAATTAATAATCACTCCCAAAACAAATTCATTCAAGGAAAAAAAGGAACATATTCCATTTAGAATCAAGGAATAGGCTGGCAATAATGTTACAAAACAAGTGACACGTCGGAATAAAAAAAAACCGATTACAAGTGTCGTAAAAACTAAGCAACCCAACAATATAAAATGCGTAACCGAGCTGGAAACATGTCAATTAAGATCCGGGACAGAGAAAATTAGTCGTACGTTCAAGATAACAACATTGTAATTACCATTAGATTTGCTTAGATTATGAAATTAATCGAGTACCAAATATAATCTTGCACACAAATCCCTCCAATTTTCCATAGCAAAATCGTTGATTCATAGTACGTTTATGCTCCCTACAACAAATGGAAAATTACAATGTCAAGCGAATCAGAGTCAGCATTACAACTTCTACTGTTATGCAAGCTCAAGATAAAGTGACTCATGTCCAACAAGAGTTGGGAAAACCCAGACTATAGTTCAGCAGACCAGAAGTGGGTGGATATTGATTCGTTGATAGAAGTAACCACTACTTTTAGAAATGAAATCCACACAACTCACATGTGTTACAGACTTACACTAACAAATAATTATGTGTCAAAATAACACCTCATGCTACAAATTACAATGATAGCCTTATGGACTCAGAGGACCATAGATAAAGGTCTTATAATCATCACGAATATGTGTTACAAAATTTTCAAATATGTGTTACGGTAACAGACAAATGAAACTTTTGTCTGTTACAATGACAGTAATGTGTGTTACGGTAACAAATGATTATGTGTTGCATTGATAATCATATTAACTCGAAGTGACATAGATAAATGTGTTACAAGGAACACAAAAGTGTTAGAATTACGGCTAACATATGTTATAGTAACAAACGAATATGTGTAACAATTATAACTAATGTGATACAATTACAGTTAATATGTGTTACAATAACAAACAAATATGTGTTATAGTAACAGCTAATACGTGTTACAGTAACCGTTAATACGTGTTACAGTAACCGCTAATACGTGGTACAGTAACAGCTAATACGTGTTACAGTAACAAACAAATGAAACTAATGTCTGTTACAATGACAGTAATGTGTGTTATGGTAACAAATGATTATGTGTCTCCTTGATAATCATATTAACTCAAAGTGACATAGCTAAATGTGTTACAATGAACACAAAAGTGTTAAAATTACGGCTAACATATGTTATAGTAACAAAAGAATATATGTAACAATTACAACTAATGAGATACAATTCCACTTAATATGTGTTACAGTAACAGCTACTACGTGTTACAGTAACAGCTAATACGTGTTACCGTAACAGCTAATGAAACAGATGTTTGTTACAATGACAGTAGTGTGTGTTACGGTAACAAATAATTATATGTTACATAGATAATCATATTAACTCGAAGTGACATAGATATATATGTTACAATGAACACAAAGTGTTATAGTAACAAACAAATATGTGTTACAATTACAACTAATACCTGTTACCGTAACAAGCTAATTGGTGTGACAGTAACAACTAATATGTGTTACAGTAACAAACAAATAAGACAGATGCCTGTCACAATTACAATAATGTGTATTACGGCGACAAATGATTATGTGTTACATTCATAATTATATTAACTCAAAGTGACAGATAAATGTGCTACAATCAACACAAAAGTGTTACAATTAAAGTTAACATATGTTATAATAACAAACGAATATGTGTTACAATTACAACTAATGTGTTACAATTACAACTAATATGTGTTACGGTAACAAGCTAATACTTGTTAAAGTAACAGCTAATACGTGTTAAAGTAACAAACAAATGAGACAAATGTCTGTCACAATCACAAGAATGTGTATTACGGTGACAAGTGATTATGTGTTACATTCAGAATTATATTAACTCGAAGTGACATAGATAAATGTGCTACAATTAACAAAAAAGTGTTACAATTAAAGCTAACATATGTTATAATAACAAAAAAATATGTGTTACAATGACAGCTAATATGTGTTAGAGTAACAACTAATACCTGTTACTGTAACAAACAAATGTGTTATCAAAGGACACATGATAAATGTGTGATGATAAAACCTCGTATATGTGTAACTGTGATAATTAATGCTCCTTTCGTCTCAATAAAATCTTTTTTGCCTTTGATTAAAATATTAATCATGAATAATAAATAAGAAAAACAAATGATTGAGACAGAGGGAGTATACGTTACTATCATCACAAATTATCATTGAAGACGGGCACTATCCGTCACAAGCTGAAGACGGATAGTGCCCCTCTCACAATATGCAAGTGGAGGGTAAATTGTAAAAGCCTAAAAGGGGCACTATCCGTCTTCAGTTTGATCAGTAATAATGTACTATCATAGTAAATATTATGTTAAGGAATAATGTACTATCGTAGTAAATATTATGTTAACTGAGAAATAAATAACTGAAAGTCCATTTTGTCATTAAAAAGTAATAAAATTAGCAGCACATAATCCAACAGTTATCAAATTTATTTATTTGACCTTCTTGATGCATTCAGCTATAATAATGGTTTTTTTGTTTTTGTTAACGAATCAAACATTAATAGTCATAGGCATAGTTTTTAATCAAATCAATCCCACACTCGTTTGATTGTGGATTTGAACTTGCTGCAAGTTTTATAAATTTTATAAATTACGTCTGTTTAATCAACTAATTGTCTGTTTAATCAACTAATTGATTAAACAAAACTAAGGCTAAGGAAATAAAATGTAGTAGAAAATAAGTTGTTAATTAGTTGACAAATTAAAAAGTACTCCGTATGAATGTATGATTAACCTGAACTCCTGCAAAGTAAAACAGTCGGAGTAAATAGTAACAAATTATTACGATAAAAAAAATATGGAGTAATATGATGAAACTTAAACATTAACAGATTGGATTCAATCGAAATTACCTGAATTTAATAGAAGTTCGAACAAATTACGAATTCGATCACCGTCTTCAAACATCTATGATTGGCAAAATCGAAATCTAGAGTCCAGATGCGAGTTTCACATTCATTTGATCGATAGTACATAATTAATAGAAATCCCAAAGTGAATCTACAATATTTTCAGAAGAAAAAGTAGAGAGAAAAGAGTAAGAAAGAGAAGGAAGAGATCTGGAAGCTCAATAGTTGAAATGACCACTTTTTGTCTAGTGCAAACTTAGAATTAATTTGGTGCGTTGATCATATTAGATCCTACGGTCTAGAATTATAGGACGGACTCATCTAAAGATATGGACTCACCGGATGCTCACTCTATATATATATATATATATATACATATATATATAGAGGCAAGATCCGGCGAGTTCACTCATATATTTGAGTCCGTGAGTCCTAATAAGAGCCGTTGGATCTGAAAAATATGGAGTGCTGAGATTGAGCCACGTTAGTCTCAATTAGAGCCAAATAAAACACGCAGGAAACTTTACCAAATCCTTTTTTCTTTCTCTCTCTAAAATTTACCAAAATCAACAGATAACACACATTCCTAAAAAGCTCACCAAATCCTCTTTAAATCTCACCAAAAATTTGCAAAACATGCATTAAATTCAATTGGATTTCAACTTTTTAGGTTAATTCGTTCACTGCATTGAGTAATCTCACTAGATTTTCTTCCAAAATCATACAGGTACTTTCGTTTCTCACTTTTTTAATTTCTGCGATTTTTTTAGTATAAATTTCCTTAATTAAATTGATTATGTATGTTGTTTTTGTTCAAAATTATTGTATCTATGTTGATTTATATTAATTTAATAGGATTACATCAAAACTATCGAACGAATTGACGATTGATTTGTGGTATTTTCATGTTGTTGCTTTAAATTTCTAAATACTTAGTTATACATGATTTTAAACGATTTTTGGTGATTGTATCGACATATTCAACTAATAGTATTATCGATTGTAGTTGTAATTGTTTATTATAAGTTTTTAATCGCAAAACCTAGGATTTAATTTAGTTTAGTTCTAAAAAACTAGGGTTTCATATTACGAAATTGAATTTGTTTGACATTTTAGTTAAGAAATTGATTGTTAGTGTTTAGTTAATGAGATATGTAGATCTACATGTTGACATTATTAATGATAAAGTTGTGATATTGTTGTGTTGGAGTAGGTGTCCTCCACAATAGTGTGCCACATAATAAATCTTATTAAGGAATATAATTGGGATATTTATTGACTATATATATGATTAGTCAGTTGATTAACGTAAATCAATAACGGTTGGCTGACTAGAGTTTGACGTTATTGTCGTTTGACGGCGGTGATCAACTGATCCCTTTCGGTCACACCTAAAGGATGAAATCCAAATAGTAACTAATTATTTGTATACGATACAGTTAATTAGTACATTACATATATTCGATATGTACGAGAGTTAATTGTTAGAAATTGAGTTAAGAACTCAAATTCGATTAAGCTTATTTTTCAATTATGCGATAATTGACTAATAAATTTATATCTTATTTTAATACGATTAAATAAGATTTAACTTAGTAATTAATCGTTAAATTACTAAATTAGTTGAGGTTTTGAGATAGAGGTAATTAGTTAATTATATTTACAAGGAGTTGTAAAATAAATTAACTAAGCATTGTGGGACCCATTATATATTGATATAATGGTAAAATATTACTTAAAATGTTAAGTACATATTATTTATTTAATTGAGTCATATAATTGTTATATGATCAAATTAACACTTAATTATACAAGATAATTAACCATATGATCAATAAGTATTTGTGAGACAAATATCAAAAATCAAAATGGACCAAACTAGGCCATTGTGGCCGGTTAGATTGTAGTTACATGGTGATGATTGTTGCTCTTGTTAACACTCTTTAGTTACCAATTGAAAGTGACATAACAAGTAGGATACAATCATCACTTATACTACAACACTCCACCCTAATGCATGTGATTAAAATAAGCAAAATGAGAGCCTTGTGATGCTCATATGGACCGGCCATATTGCCTATAAAAGGGCAATATGGTTGATCATTTTAGTTGTTCATTCATGCTTGTTTTCCTTACTTCTCTCAAAACTCATCTTCTCTCTAAAAACTCTCAAATACTAATATTTACTAAGTATTACTAGTGTAGTAATATAGCCATAATATTAGTAGTATAATATCTATCTTATTATCTAGTTAATAATAAGGGTAGATTATTTGGGTTCATCTTGGTGCAACTTGAAGGAGGTCTTCTAGTTTGGAGATTTCTTTTTCATCCATATTATTAGCTCTAGAACAACAAGAAGGTGTTCTTGTTGTGCCCATATTATTTCCATATCAATGTGAGGAAATTTCTTCTTTTATATAAATGTCTTTATATTTGCATGCATGTTACATAGATCATTAAATAATAAATTAACAAGTAATTTAGCAACTAATTAGAAGAATCTATTAAGGTCTATGGAATTTCATGTGGTATCAGAGCTAGCTTTTGTAGAATGCATTGTCAGTTGGGACATTTTATTAAAGTTATAAGATAACTAATAAATCAAATAGTTTGAGTTAAACAATACGATTCTGACAAAAAACTTTGGGCATGTATACCTACTGACCTCAAAATGTTGTGGTCAATTAGTGATTTTAGGGATTAATTTGCTATTTATTTTGATTTTTGGCGTTTTATAACCGAGTTAACATGCATTTTATGAGTTTAAAAGTTAACTAAAAATAGTTTCATGTTGATTGTGAAAAACCTAGCAAAAAGCGGAAATAAGGGAAAGAATAAAACAAAACAAGCATTGTGAGATTATTTGCGGAAAATAGGTAAGTTTTGAAAAACTTTTATACATGAAAGTTAAAATAAAACGAGGAGTGTCAAAATATTACAACTAAGTGCGGAAAATAACAAAGAGACGGAGTCTCTCAAAATGTTAACAAAGAACATGGAAAAGTGATCTTACAAAATAGATGGGGTATTTTCGAAATAGATGGGGTATTTTCGAAATAGATGGGGTACTTTCGAAATAGACTTAGCAACTAGCTAAACAACGTCTAGAGGTTAATCTTCCAGGGACAACGCCCGCTAGCTCACACCCGAACCCCAAAATATCATATCCAAAAAGTCAATCCATGCAAGCAACCTGTTCATTCATGAAAAACATGCACGCCACAGTCAGTGGGGAGTAACTCCGGGTTCTCCCAGCCATATCACATCAAACGTACATAGAAGGAAATACCAAAATAGAAGCATGCATATATAGATATACATGTGAGATACGATAAGAATAGATATGCAATTCAATATATAAT